>VZTE01006250.1:2388846-2446412 GCA_013397775.1 Eulacestoma nigropectus | reverse complement strand
GGGGGGGGGGAATACTGAGAAAAGACCTTCTCAGCAGTTGTGTCCTTGATTTCCAGAGGTTCTTGCACTCTGAGGACTGAGAGTTGGCTCAAATTTTTCTGTATGTCTGCTGACTCATGTCCTCTCCTTCAAGGAAGGCACAGCGAGGGAAAGATTTCTTTGAGCATGGGCTTCTCTCTCATGGCTTCCACAATCTTGAGCTCACTAAGCTTTCCTATTTCTTCACAAATTTCCTGATAGGTTAGTATTCCCTGGGCTGGTTATGTGGCACACTCCCGAAACCTGTACAATAGCAGCATTATTTTTTCACTTGAAAACCCTAAGAGAATCTCAGCAATGATTTCTCATTATTTTGAAAGATGTGCTAAAAGGGCTAGATAAAACCTCTATGACCTATCATGAAGCACCATGAAATGTGATGTGTAATGGTGGAATGAGTAGGATTTTATTTCCCCTATCTTTTAGCTACCTTTCAGTTTCTCCAGAGCTCATCTGTGCCCAGAGGTATTGTTGACGCAGCTTGTTGAAAAGGAAATATTCACTGACCACAAACTTTGATAAACATATTCCCCCCTCATGAACATTCTTAGTCTAAAATAGGCATTTATTCTTCAAGCCTGGAGGAAACATGAAGACTTTGACAAATACCGTAACTGAATTTATATTTTATTGAAAATATCTCCCAGGTTTGGGCCGGGGAATGTGGAGGGAAAAATAGGTTTATTATTGAAAAATTGATCTATATTGTAAGAAAAGTAATCATGCCAGAATAAATATTTTTAATTCAGAACTGAATGAACATGGAGAGATCTGATCTGGAAACATCACAAACCAGCTTAACCCACAATTGCTATGCCAGCCAGCTTCTTTTTAGAGGGATATTTTACCAGTCTTGTTTGGCTTAGGAAAATGAAATATGCGTATTAAATGCATTAAGTAACACATAGTGATTACCCTATTTTTAAGTGTCACATGAGCAAAGAAGATTTCAATGTTTTTAAATGAATGGATCTAGAAATACTTTGACATTTCCAAGAAGTTTTTAATTCATTACTGTGAACTCAAAAGTCTTCTGAGGTTTGGTCACTGCCAGCTAACATATTTTTCCCTGGCCATTTCTAGTCAATGGTTGTTTAAAATCTCGTTAGCCACTATACTGCCAAACCCCCCTTTCTCTTAGTAAAAAGTACTCTTCAAAGTAATAGGCCACATATTTCTGTCTTTGCTCGACAACAATCAGTTACAGGCAGCTTTAGAAAGTGTGCAGTAATGTGAGCCTTCATGAGACCAGACTTGGTGTGCTAAGGGGGTTTTGTTTGATTTTTCAGTCCACAGCTACAATGAGAAAAAAAATAACATAAGCACTTTATGATTTTACCATCAATCATTCCAACCTTTTACATCTTCCTTCGTAGTCATTTTAGACTGTGCAAAGTGAGTTAAAAGTGGAGGTACCAATCAGACCGATAGTATTTTACTCCTACTCTGCAGGGTTGATAGTGATTATGCAAGGTTGCAGGTAATGGAGAATCATGGTCTCTTTTTCCATGAAAGGGACTAGGTTCTACCACTCCTACTCAGGCTGAAGTCCTAGTTTTACAATACAGGAACTTGAGCAGAAACACCAGTGGAAGGGGTTCACGTTTGCCACCCCCGCCTTCAACCGCATCTTTCCAGGTATCAGCAAACTACCCCCACATTAGCAAGCTCAGCTGAGTTTGAAAATGCCCCCCACCCCCCCCGATTTTCCACAGTTATTTCTCTCCTCAGTGGTTCACGGGGGAGGCAGCATTACTCTAGGGGTGAGAGCAGGCGTGCTGAGGCAGGGGGAGCACCTTCCACGGCACTGGCACTGCTGCCTGGGTAGCCACAGCAGCTGAATGCGTTTCATCTCTACCAGAGCCAAAGGCAGCTCAGAGTTCTTGGGTTCTCCCTGTGCACAATCCTGCCTTCTCCTACCATGGCAATGGAATGCTGTTAAAGAATGGGCTCTGTTTCCCTTTTGCATTCCTCTCTGACTGGGGGATCTTCTGGCACTCTTGCTGCCTTTTCTTCTCCTAACCCTTACACTGTGTCAGGACTGTGCCTTCTCAAAGGTTGTCTCCTTTCTCAGTGGTTGTCACAGGCCTAGGTTGCACCAACACACAATAGAGGGGTAACTGCAGCAAGAAAGAAAGAATTTAGTATGCAGAAAACTAAACTAGATGATTCACCAGTTTCTCAAGTTCTTATTCAGTCTCTATGGGTCTGGTATGAGAATTTGCAAGTAAAGAATTCATCCTCCAAATGCTTCCTCAAGTGAGGCCACTTGCTGATGCTAGCAGTAGAACTTGTGTACAACAACTTCATGCATGAGAAGACCTAGACACAGCAATGTTTTTTGCACCAAAAGAATAGTCAGGATGGTGCTGCTCTTTTCTATAAATTTTTCTTTCTTTCTTCCTGAAAAGTCCAAAACAATGATCCAAATTTACACTCAGACACAGTCAAAATACCTCCCCATAAGCCAGGACTTCCAGTATACAAAGCACTTCTCAGACATCCATTAATCCTCAAAACAGCCTGTGAGGTAGGAAATTGTAAGTGTTATTATCCCCACTTCACAGGTGGGGACTCTGATGCAGGGAGATTATGTGATTTGCCACAGGCTACACAGCAAATCCATGCCAGACCCAGGATTAAAATTCAGCAGCACCTGACATCTGGGCAAATACTCAAGCCTTGGTCTCTGCTGCCTCTAGAATACGTGTCTTAAGCAGGTCTCCTGATGAGCATTCATAATCAAGCACTGTATGTCCCTGTATAGTACAAGGGTGTACACACATACCAAGAATGTACATATCTAAGCAAAGCACAGGCTAAAACATGTCAATTTGAAGACATCTCCCCAGAAGTCTGAAGGAAGATCTGCACAGCCAACTTTTGAAAGTTTTATATTGCTAGTTAACTTCAAACGAAGAAGTAAAGTCTGGTACATAAAGTGTTTTGTGTTATGCCAACAGACATAAAGGATATTATTTAGATCAGTGTTTTCCTGTACATTTGCTTTCCAAAGAAAATGCACAGACTGGCCTATGTTCAAGAGCAGACAAAATTGATTTCCTTGTGCTGGGAAACACAGATTGGTTCCCTGAATTTGAAAGAAACACCATAAATTTTCATGTAAGAAGTAAATATTTCTGATAACATTCTTCTGCTTTGAAAGAGGTAGATAAAATATACCATTTGTTGCTCCAGTAGCATGCAGGATGTTTTTGTCTCTTTTTGTACTACTGAGTTCTCCTTGTCAGTTCGTTGTGCAAACCCTTGATCACAGAAGTTGAATGTTTTTGGTTTTCCACAGTGGAAAGTACTTGTTTGCTGTATCTGCCCTGTCAGCTCTTGCCAAAATGTGTTGTTGTTCATTTTGCATCTCAAAGATTGTCATGAAAAGATTAATTTCTACCCTTGAGAGAAAGAAAACTTTTTTCTGTTTTTTTCAGTTTGTGTGCAAGTTATTTCTAGTGAACACTGGAAAAGACAAAAGCATTTTAAAAGGGGCAATGAATGAGAAGGTTTTGGATCAGATTTCTTCTCTGGCACTGGCAGACACTCCCTTTATGTCTTCTTGTCATACACAGTCCAAGAGCCTGTGAGTGTGAATAATAAAACCACATGAGACCCTTTCTCCTCCAACCTGAATCAATACAGAGCAGCTACTCATTCATCTATATCTTCATCAGCACAATCCACTTTCCCTGATTCCTCCAAGCTCTTTTTTATAACCACAGCTCTGTCTTCTTCAGTCTTACCCACTTACTTCTCACGTTTCTGCTTCCTTTCGTGGAAGCCTTAGAGATATCCAGAAGACATTAGAATCAGAGAAAGAGATGAAGAGAGAGGAGAAGTCTAAGAAAATAAAATGTGAGAGGTTCTTTCACAGGGAAAATAAATTAGAATAATAACGATTTTCTGCATTTTAAAAGCTTTAAAATTATATTGATATATATTCCTACAAAATAATTTATTTTATTTGCTTAAATAATTTCACACTGCTAAGTGTATTCTGTCTAAAATAAAATAATGCAGTATGATAGTCACATCTTAATGGCATTCAGATATTTCCTGCAAAGCACATTGCAACACTAATAGGAAAACTTTTGGAACCTGCACTGCTAAAGAAAGCATTCCAAAAACCAGCCACAGCTCATCTGTCCCCATTAACACAGATTATCTATGCTATTAACCAGTGGATCTTTCCCAGTCCACTCAGCACATACACCACTTGCTCTCTTCTAAATACTCTTTGGTGGGTTTTTTGATTTTTTTTGCCCTGTTCCATACAACGTACAGCAACATGACCATTTCAGTCACTAGGATTTATTTTTACATTTTCTTTTTTTCTTTTCTCCATTCAGTTTATTTCTTTAATTGTTTTGCTTTTTTTTTCCCCTTCCTTCCTTCCTTTCTTCAACCAGTATGTATTTTTCTCCTCGATTTTATCACTGTATTTTATGTCCCATTCTTTTGCACCCAGAGGAAAATTGCTGCCACTGGAGATCTTTGTGAAGACGAGTCACAACACTCATAACTGTAATGAAATTATTCTTCATCTTAAAAGATACTCATTCAGTGGCTGCCTATCTCGTACTGGGCTTTGGCTTTAAATGCAATGTTCAAAACTTCTTCTTGAGCTTATGTCATTGAGCAGTGCAGTTAACGTCCAGCTCAGATATGAATTCCTTGTAAACAGGCACGTCGTCCTTTTTGAAGCACGGGGAAGAGCAGAAGACCAGTGAAAATACAGTGCAGGCTGCTCCACTTGAGCATGGGGAGACGAGTTGCTGACCATATGCTTGAGAGCCAGGTAAGAACTTACTGGCTCCCCAAAAGTCCAGTTCCTTCAAGAGCTGTATCAGCCCTTGACAACTGGTTTGATAACACATAGTAAGAGTAATTTTAGAGATAAGCAGTGCTCATACTTACTAAGATTGCAAGGACCAGACATTAAAATGCAACATTACCTCCTGCCAGGACTCCTCTGTCTGGTCTTAGTCATACTAAAATAGCAGTGATAATATTAGAAATATTGCTTAAAGTTTATTTTCTTTGCTCTCTTCATTTAAAGATAAGAATGCCCATGATTTTTAAATCATTCAACTGCACTGGATAAATGTTGCAGTTGTGGGTGTGCCAATTAAAGTTAATTATTACTTGACTGATCTGACTTAGCATTAAAATGTCTGGTAGAACTGGCTCTGATCTTGCAAAGGGGACTTTTTCTTCTGTATTCCTGAGTGATGAGGGAGCTTGTTGTCTTGGGATCTGGATTTCCTGATCATCCATGCAAGAAGACAAGACACCTGATGAATAGCAAAATCATTCCATTTCATGTAATTCAGCTGCGTTAGGCCTGACCTTGGTTTCCTTGGAAAGACATGATTGCTGCAATTCACCCCATTCGACTCAGCATGGGTTGTAAAAATTTAAGCAGTGCCACTGGTCCCTTTTTACTGCCAAATGAAAGAAATAGGAACTTCTGACCCATGCCATCCTAAAAAGATCCTGGAGAGAGCTGATGTGATGCATGTTCCAAAAAACTGTTTATCTTATGCCTTTGGCTATAATAGAAACTTTCAGGGACTAGTTCAGGTTTATGCAGCAGAACCTTAGCTAGTGAATTAAGTTAGAGAAATCCCACTCATTTTCATCCAATGGCTGACCAAAACCATTGGATTGGTGGCGGGTAGATTATCTTTCCCTTTCCAACTTACTTGTGTGGTTTCAATTACAGCTTTCAAAAGTTCAGTTTTCAGTTATTTCAAGAAAAAAATAATTTTTCATTTGTTTTGGTTTAGTCTGAAACTACATTTTTTACAAGACAACAATAACAAGACAACAGAAGTGTTTACTACTGACTGAAACTTTCATTCAACTCAGAATGGGCTGGTTTGTTTTCAATTTGGTGATTTTTAGCTCTTCATTGAATTTTCATATCCCCTTAAAAATTAGCATTAAATTCAGACAAACTTTGAAATTAATTATTGCCTCAAAACAAAAAAACACCAGAAAACTTGCTTCAGAAAATATTAAGAGAAAATGATGCAAAACTCGAACAAAACTATGCACAAAGTCATGTCAAATCTTGTTTCAGATCTCCTGACATTATATATCTCAGAAAAAAAAATCACTTACAAAAAAATGTAGTTCAATTCTAGTTTTCTTATAAGCTATTTCAAATCAGCAGCCCTAAACAAAGCAGCTCTTTCTTTAATGTGCCTCCAAGTGCATAAAAGTAGGCATTCAAAGACTACATATATATAGAAGTGAAAATTAATAAATGTGGATCATCTAAGTGAGAAAAAAACAAAGCCAAAGAATAGAGATGGAAGTAGAAATTTGATCTCATTTCTACAGTAATTTAAGCATGTGCTCTGCTGCACTCTGGTCTGCTAAACATTTTGCTGAGTTGCAGCTCTGATCTTGGCAACTAAGAGATGTGGAAACATATATTAGAGCTTATTTTTCTAGTGAGGTAAAAAAATAAACAGTGCACAAGCCAAATGCATGCACACTGCCCATTCTTAAGTCCAGTGTTGTCACCGTCTGGCAGGTATATGATGAAATAGAAAGGCGGGACCGGTCTTCAGGGTGCTGCTTGTACTACAGGAGAGCTGTTATTGCACTGGGGAACATTTAAAACACAAACGGTCATCATTCTTCTGCATGCTGTGTTGTGCCATCCCCGCCTTACCATTCACAGATCCTGTCTTCCCTCCGCTCCTCACCTCCACTGTTATTTCTTTATCCATTTTTTTGTGTTGGGAGGCTGAGGGGAGGACTCTCAAGCACATTTTCCTATTTGTTTCACTCCCAATTGAAAAGAAACAAGAGGACTCTGGGTTCCTTTTAAATACTGCTTACACCTCTCTGAAGGTGTTGAGAACTAGATTCATCTTCAGATTATGCTCCATTAATTACACAAACCTCCTAGAGAAAAAACACTTTTTGTTTCCCTTATTTTGTCAAATATTGCCCTATAGCTCTTACATAGCAGGTGGAATAAAGGTATGAAAAGATGTTCCTTGGAGTGAAGCTCAGCGTGGGTAAATTACTTCCACTGAGGCTCAGACACATGGTGTGCAGGATCAGGCACTACAGAAGGATCCAGGTGTTCCCTTTTTTTTCACTTATTCACTCAACAAATTTTACAACCATTTGAGATCATGTTATACTGCACATACATATGTCATCATAGCCAGGGCATATTAAAGAGGTAAAGCAATAGTTGTGGAGCACACTCTCCTATTCTGTGCCAAGAGGTATTGTCACACACTCTCCATATCGTAACCAGAGCTGTGCCTCTTTCCCTTGTGCTTGGCACGGTTTACTGACCATGAGATCATGGCAGATGGGAATCTGGACATGATAATGCACTTGTTAGGAACTGAAGCTGCTGCTGATAGTGTCATTAAAATTTTTTTAAAAGAATCCTCAAAGCCAACCTCAGAAACTCCCTCAACTCATCTTACTCTGATTACTAGCAGCATTATAAACATGGCATTCCTGAGAAAGTATGGAGGCTAAGCCAGAAGTGAACCCAGTGCAGACCCATCTAATTGCAGCAACACAAAGCAATAGAATATAGTGCAGGAAAAACAATTAATATTTGTCTGGAAATGCATTTGGTTTAGCAGAAAAAGCTCAGCAAAAGCAAGAAAAGAGTATGAGCCAATTACACAGCTGCCCTGTGGACTCCTCAAACGGCAGGAAGATGGTTGAAACCCCAGACTAATACAGCCTTACTGAGCTAGCCCTGCCTGCCAGCTGAAAGCTGATAGCCAGCTTCAGTTAGGTCATCAGAGAAATTTGTTTCAGTGATGCATTTTGAGGGTAGGCAGTACAAAGTAAGAGGTATCTACTTTTTTTTTTTCTCAGAAGAAAGAGTAACCCACTCAGAAAACAATTACTGAATTACTGTCAAAACACTGTAGGAGGGAATATTACATCAGCAGGGAGCATTAATGCAACCGTTCATAATAGCTTGTATTCTGACTTCTCTTCCACTTATTGTCGAGTACAAAGGGATGGTCAGGAACTGTGTGGAATGACAACCAACCAAAGAGTACGCTAACAAAAGAAGGAAATGGTGCAGATGAAGTCAGTCATCCACTCTTCCTGCGCCAGTATCTCTTCACTACCATCCAGATGTAAGGACAGAGCTTTCTTGGCTGAAGCCAGCTTGCCCCATGGCAAGGTTGGAGTGTATAGAAAACGATGGCAGCTCAGTATTGTCCTCAAAAGGAGATGTTTTATCATGTGCTCTGTCTGTATTTCACCATGCTGTTCCTCTGCAGCCTTCTGCCTTTTTATTTTCCTCCTGAAAACTGCCTTCCCCTTTCCTTCCTAAGCTCACATATCTAATGACGTGCTGAGGGCTTGATTTCTTGCTTCCCACTAAGCATTATCGAATTTATGTCAGCATTATTTCACCATCCAGGATGGCAAGGTAAAACTGGGGTCTGACTCTGTCTACCTAACCCCCAGGCAAGCTCTCATGGAGACAGGGTGTGGGGCATGACAGAGGGCTAGGAGATGAAATAGGTGGGGTGACAATCTGGCTCAAAGCCTGGAAAGCTAGTAAAGACATGATGCTCCCATTGATACCTGTAGTAATAATATTCAAATAATAGTCCTTTAATCCAGTCTATTGTCAATGGAGCTGTATCTCTGAAAACATAGGAGAGTTGCTATGCTTGCTCTTAATAAGAAAAAAGTGTCATTTCTTGGGGAGTTGTTATCTAAAAGATGAGCAGCTAAAGAAGTTGGTGGAAAAAGCAGAACTAGTAATTCTAAAGAAATACACATAGGATATAAAATATGTGCTATCAAACAGTTTTCTTGGGATCAAAGGTTCGAATCATTTCCTCAAAAGACCTTTTAATGGGTAACGATCAGGAGTGAGTGCTTCCGTGCTGGCCAGGATGTGTGATAAGGTATGGCTTCAAGGAAACTCTTTGTGATTTCATGGAAAGATAAAGTTAAAGGACCTTGCTTTCTTAAAATGACAGGAAAATATCCCTTATGATACACTGCCAGATCTATCCCTCTAAGGAGAGAATGAGCTGGAATTCAGTCACACTACTGAAGAATTTGTAAAAGCCAGATTTAAGTGAGTTCATCCTTATAAGTCCTTTAAGCATATTGTTTGAAACTACAGTAAGGGCTGTACGCACATATCTGTACATGCACCAACACAATGCTTCCAAAATGCTTCTTCTGCTGCTTATAGCTGTAGTATATGCCCAGGGACACGGTGACTTTGGCGGTGACTCAGCTAGCTCGTGTTGGTAGTTAAGACATTTCTTAAAGGTACATCAGGAAAGTTTCCAAATCTGTTTTCTGAACCTCAACGACAACTGACATAAAAAATGATTTTGTAAACAAAGTGATTTCCAGTATAGCAATGATGTGGCTGCATTGCACAATTAGGAGATGTGTTTAGGAGTAGCAGACTCAAACACCAAAGGACTCTAGGCTAAGTCTCTTTGTCTACAAATTTCAATGGATCCTTCTCCTCTGAGCGACAGCCACAAGTGACTGCAGAGCAGATCAAGTAATGCCATCATCTGCTAGTCACTAAACTTGGGGTATCCCTTCATGGTATTTACTCTACAGAGAGCCTTGGTTCATTGCAGACTGTAGTCCTCTGGACAGGACTATGATGGTTTGTGCCTTTAGCTGTGGAGGTCTTTGGTTTGGTTTCAAGAACTCCACGAGATGCTGTACCAGCACAGTATGTAGGGGAAGGTAATTGTGAAGATACAGCTGTAAAGCTTCATCTTCTTGAGTAAGAACATAGAACTTCCAGCAACCACAAACACATCTGGAGGCTCATGCCACGCTTGTCAATAACTCTGTTACCAACCTGGTCCAGGAAGCAGAGCAAATATGCAAGCTTCACAGCACAACAAGCGTGCCCACTTGGCTCTGGGGACTCTCCCTTTCCTGATAGAAATAATAACGAAGCACCTGAACGCTGAGCCAACATGGAGACCAAGAGCCCGTGAGCCTTTCTATTCCTCTCCAACAGGGTGGTGTGCTAAGCTTTCAGTGTGTACTGCAGTGCTCTGCTGTCCTGCAGCCCACACATGCAACCAAGCTCACCTCTGACACAGAGAAAGAAGGTACCTTTGCTAGTCAGAGTAGATTGAACTCTAGAGATTGAACTCTGCCGCTTTTCCTGAAAGTTCCAGACCTTTTCCCGATTAGTATTGCCCCATGTAATGGTAGCTTGCCAAACAAATTACAGAAATTTCAGGCTTAATAAATACCACAAGAGCCACAAGTTCGAGTTTGATTCTGTTTTAGTTTTGCGTGCTACAACATGAAATTAATCTTCAAGTGCTTTCCAAATAACCCTGCTGTTTATTGCACATTTCTCTATGTTTACAAAAATTTTTAAAAGCCATAATTTCTCTAGGTGCTCCTCTTTCTGTAGCCTTAAGTTATTGTCTTATAGTGGGTTTTGAAACTGTGAAAAACAATTTGCATTAACTTCACAGCTATAATTTATAAGGAACATAATGAGTCATTGTCACAGGCTGTCCGCCTTTGTTCTCTCCTACTTCCTTCTTTCTAAATGGAATTTTCTTAGAAAAAAGTACTCATTTTGATAGCTAGCTTCGGGACTCTTAAAAAAAATAGGAACATTTCTGGAAAGTAGTGTGAGTCAAAGACAAAGTCTGACCAAAGAACAAAGAGATTGAGAGAATGTGTTCTATTTAGTGCTGATACTTAAAAGATTTGTATAAAGGATATTATCCATTCTTTACAAACTCAGCCACCCATATACTCATACACTTACACCTATTGCCTAACAATGGCTTGCTGATTGCAGCAGTGAAAGTAGCAGAAAACTCTAGCTCACAGAAATGTTTGCACTTCACAACACTTAGGGTTTGGTCAGGCAGCTGGATTTAAAGGCAGGCTTAATAAGCAATTTTATCTCCCTGAAATAAAACTCTCTTTCATTTGAAGACTTCTAATCTCATTTCCAAACATAAACATTACAGAGTGTGGAGGAATAGTATGTTCTGTCTGGTTTTGAACCCCTTTGAAAAACAAAAAGGTAAGATAAAATGTGGACAACTAGGGTCATCATGTTTGCAACCCAGTAATTATTTAGATTGCTTACAGCCCATAAACTGACATGTGAAACACACCCAGCACAAATATATTTTGCTCCTTTCTAATTTCACACTGGGGTAAATTATTTTATTACCCTTTCTCCTTTGGGCTTTCATAAATCCTTGCTTTTTCCCTCACTGAAGGTGTGCATGTTGGATGGAGAAGCCTCACTGGGTCCCCAGAAATTCTAATTTTCATCAGTTTGACCAGAGGAGCAGAAGGCCCTGGTTTGCTTTTGTCATGTAGAAAGTGGGATTTCTTACAGACAGCCTTAATGGACAAATGTTCCATAACACCCTTCTGAATAAGGGGTACCATTGGCTGTAGCTTGCAAGCACCTTATCCTGACAGCTTCCCTAGATACAGACACCAAACTTTGTTTATGTTTCCATATTGAATACAGCATTTCTGTTTCAGTTGTTTAAAGAAACCCTTGAGCTTCACTAGATGTAGACAGAGGTGCAACTCTTGAACAAGGCCGAGTCAGCAGCACTGAGCTGGTCTTTCAACAGATTTCAATATGGGTAGGAATAAGTTCTTGCAACTCGGTTCAGAAAAGCATGTGAGTGCTGTTAGACTTATGCAGCACCTTAGAATTTCTAATGCATTTTAAATATCTCCCCTGAACAGGGTCTTACGGTCTAATTTGTGCTGTGTGTGAGAGATGCTGAGTTCATCTCTAGTTCCAATATGAGTGGCCATAAATAAATATGTATATTTATATAAATACACTCACACATATATACAACAATCATGGGTTTATTAGCTGAGGCTGACTATCTGACTAAGATGATACTAGGATGAATCATTGCCACACCAAATTTGCTCAAGGTCAGACTTGTTTTCTGTTTTCTTTTTCCTTCATAATATGGCTTTTGTTCAAGGTGATCCATTTAAAGTATGAAAAAACCCCAAGAAGTGTCTTTGAAAATGTGGTTTATTTGCATAAGTAAATCTTTTACAGGAAAAGAATACATGCATTATATTTATCTGGTGGTATCTTTTTATCCCTTTTCTTTACTTTTTTCCACCCACATTTAGGATTCAACTTTCTCATGTGAAACCACTGAGGTCTTTTTTCTGCTGTAGACATAACACAAATGTCCTGTTAGACATTCATTGTGTGACTCATGGGCCATAATGTGGAGAGATCTAGAATACACAGTCTGAAAAAAGTGGCAGAGAAAATGTTCACAGTTGAGAGTTCCACATGTAAGCCAGGAGCAGCTCTGAAAATAAGCAGTTATGTACATGTAAAACAGCATCGTGTCTTTTGTTTGGCAGATGCAAGGATGTAACATACAAGCCATGAAGATTAAGTGAGGTGGGTTTTGAACTAGGAACAAAAAGAGCAAATGTAAATATTCTTCTCCAACCAGACAATTTGAGAAACATCCTAAAGGGAAAAAAAAAAAAAAAATAGATGTCTGGTGTGTCTGTGCTGAAATAAAACCAGCACATCCCTGTCACATCAGCATGAGATCAGAATCAAGCCCAGAAAACTCAGAAGAAATTGTCTCTCAAATGGCACTGCTAAAAGTTTTCCAAATAGCTGGTGCCATTTAGTGATATGTTTCTGACAGTCTCCTTAAAAGCATACCTATCAGCAGTTGCACAGAGGACCTGAATGCCCTAGGGTTAAGCTAACCCTGCACCCACAGCTGAAATGAGGACATTTGACAAGAAACCAGATGAGTTTCCTACAGTCTCAAAACTTCCACCTCTGTCTCATTTGAAAAACTGAGCTTTTTCCATGGCAGACACTTGCCTGTTTGTTTTTGCATACACAAAGATGATGAATGTGACAACAAATGGAGCTGAATCATGGGTGAAGGTGGTCCAGGAGATGCAGTGGAGGTGTGAGAACTAACAAGGGGCAGAGGCTGCCTTTCCCTGTGGACTGGAGCCAGGCTAGGCAACCTGCAGGCTCTTTCCAGCTGTATCACTGGCCCATTGTTTAATCCACAGCAGAGTCTGCCACCTCTTTCCCTTCCTACGTCCCCATCTTACCCATTGGTATTGCAAGCCACCTGAGCCACACAGGGACCATATCAAGCTCCTGAGAGCTCTGACCTGGCTGGTGCCTGCTGGTTTCCTGGGGAGAGGGCAGGTGGCCCCAACAGCAGGCAGAGGTGGGGAGAGGCAGCAAGCCTCTCTGCCCGATGCACATCTGCCCAGGATTCCCAGCTGGGAGGTGCTCTGTCCTGCACCCAGGCTGATGTATTCCCAGACAAGTCAAATTGCTGGAGCAGAGCCCAGCCTCTGCCCACAGGGAGGGATGAGAGGGAAGTGATTATTAGCTGAGTTCACTGTGCTCATCAGTCCTCTGCTCAGTGATTTCCAGACAGATGAAAGAGGTGGACCTGGATCAGAGACATGCTGCAGGCTGGCAGTTCTGGGGACTGGCTCTCACCCATCACACAAGGGACCATTATAGCCTGGCAAAACTCATCCCCATGTTGCTGGGATATCTCCAAAAGTTAATGTGCCTCACTGCAAGATTTCACCCTGTAGAGAGGAGAAAGATTGACTTTTTCGTCTCTGACCATGACATAACCTTTGTCACATGTGAAATTGCACATCTGTGTAAAATACAATGATCTACCTGGTGCTATTCCAGTACCATGACTTCAAAATGCGCAATACCAGACTGCAACACAGGGACACCACTGTGATACTGAGGTATCTGCAATATTAGCCTTGTACACTTCATGTCTGTGCATCCACCATGAATCTGTCTCCTACTGCAGAGGGGTGATGGTGCTACTGGGGTAGACGGGTAACATTCTGCTTTCCCTGCTGACCATGTCATTCCCACTCCAGAGCAGTGATGGTACCAGGCACATTGCCCAACTTTGGGGGACTACAGGACCCAGGAATGGAGCTAGTGGGCTCCATGTCTTCTTATGGATTCATCTCTAAGATGAAATCCGTTTTAGCAAGTCCTGGACCAAGCAGGGATTTTCAAAAAACTGCATTACAGAAGGTTAGTAAGAAGGGAAAGAAAAAATTCAGTGTTTTCACCACCTACCAATGTCCTTCCTGTTCAAGGGTGCAGGATATCCCAGAAGTCGGTGATATTGGTATTCCTCCTGGTATTATCGAGAGTAAACATTAAAATTACACTGTCTAAACACTGACTGAACCAAACAGGCAAGTGTAAGGGGAAGAATCCTTTGCTTTTTTATACAATGAGTACAGCTCATGAAGAATTTCTTTATGGAATGTGTTCTTCTGAACAGACTTGTTTCCTTGGACACTTCCCTTGTTTTCTTGGACCTGAGGTAGAATTTCTTTAGAGATCAGAGAGAAAATGCAACTAGCAAACAGCCTGGGATCTGTGAATTTTGCCACAATCTGGAGAACACAACAAAACATATCTGGTATGTCCAATACAGGACAAGAAATTTGAAAATCATAGTCTCTCTCATCTCCTGGGAATGCAATGGCATCCAGTCTAATGGCTATTTCATGATTTGGTCTCCTCCCTCTCTCAAGTTTCAAAATTTCAATGCTGTAATCCCAAGAGCAGGAAATTCTAGGAAAATGCAAGAACAACAAATTTTTTCAATTAACAAAATAATATCCATCCACATTAATATTCCTTAATTTTCAGAATAGGTACAGGTTTGCGTGGCTGCAAGCTCGATTCTTAGCTTGACAGTAAAACCAAACGAACCTGATGCAACTGTAATAGTGCCAGCACAAATATTTTGAGTTTACTTTGATACCAGTGCAGAAGTTTCAAGTCAAAAAAGAGTCGGACAAACAAATTAAAGAAAATTAACCCCATTTTCTTCTCAGCCATCTCTAACTGTTTATTCTGGCCCCTGCTCACTATATTTTCTTTACTCTTTTAACATGGCTTCATTTAAGCAGGCTGGTCCCAAGACGACAAGTTACATTTCTATGATCCTGCAAGGTGCTGAGCATTTCCCTTTGATCCAGGAGAGATCAGAAGCATTAACTCACCTTCAGGTCTTTGAGACTATCTCTGCATGGGAGCACTTGCTTCAGCTTCTTGTGTTTTTAGGGCTAGCAGGTCAGTGTTTTGTGAGGTTTGGAGCATTTTTGTACCTTGATTCTCAGCATTGACAGCTTGGACAACACATGCTCCAAAGAACAAAACCATTGTAATTCCTGTTGTCTACCCCAAGTAGCTGTACAACAGTGTGAAGAAAAAGTTTGCATCAAATTCTACTTGATAGGAAACATTACTGCTTGGCTGAGCTTCCATTAGATGGCTAACCCAGTGAAATGCATTTTTAAGACTGAAGATTTAACTTGCAAAAGTACATGGCCTTCAATGAGCTTTCTTAAAAATAGAACCCTTTTTAAAATGCAGAACTCTTTTCAGCTGAAACTGTGCCTATAACAAAAAAAGGATAAACATTGCTGACAGATTTTTTAAGACTGCCTTTGTTTCCAAATTTTTATTTGATTTGTTGAAGCTGTTAAAAATGTATTTCTGCTTAAGATTCCTGAGACAAAAAAAAAATATACAGGGGCAAGGAGAGTGCTTATCTCAGACTGATACTGATTTTGAATTACATACGCTACATGCTGCAGTAAGGCTGTGAAACCTTATGCAAATGAGTAATTTTCCACAGCTGAATCACCCTTGCTGAGCTAATTTTTATCAATTACACACAATTCAGCAGACCAATGAATTGTCTAAGGCTTACTCATGTCCGTAAATCTTTGTAACTCTAGGGCTTTGTTTTCTTCCAGACAAACTCAAAACTGTAAAAGATGATGAAAAATAACAATATAAGGAGAAATAAAGAGAAGTCAAAACTGTAAAAGATGATGAAAAATAACAATATAAGGAGAAATAAAGAGAAGATAAGTCAAGAGAGGAAAAAACCCCCACGTACTTATCCAGGTAAGACCAAAAAGGGATGAAAAGATAACTGCAGAGTTGACATAAATAAAAGATCAGGCTCAGTTGCAGTAATTTTGACGGTCATGGATCATCCCAGCCAAATCCTGAACTCAGATCTTACTCAGGAGACTGTTCCCTAGTAAAACTCTAATAGCATTAGACCTAGAAATATCAAGTACGGTAAAAGTAACAGAATTCCAGGGCAATAAATAGGAAGGGAATTCCAGACAGTAGGACTAGTAGCCATGGGGTAAAAAACTGATTTTGGCAGATTCTGGCCTTAACTATGTGAGCTTTTCCATACACATTTCCAGTACTTTGCTTACTTCACAGTAACCTGGCAAAAATGAGGTCAGACTAATATATATCTCTGATTTCCCTTGTAAAATTACTATAGACTACAATGTAAGGATAATCCTCCATTCTACATCTTAATGTAATTTCCATTCATGAGGGAATCATAAAAGCATAAAAGGTATCAGGCCTTTCACCTTTTTTAACATGGCAAAGTAACAGCTCCGTAAATGCAGTTTGTCCCACTGGGAAAAGGAGTAAAAGGAAATTTTGCCAAAGTTTGTTAGGACATGAGGTCAGCCTAGCTAATTAGAGTCCCAGAAAAGTATTACGTGATTCTAAGACACAACCAACCCTGTTTGAAAGTCAAAATGCACAGTGAAAAGTGGCTTCAAAATGATTTAACTCATTTATAAAGTGGAATATTATGTGCTCTACTTCAATGACCATTTAACAGCTGTAGAAAAATAAAGCTCCAACTCACTGCCTCTTTGCAGATGCAGCTCCAGCTTCAGCAAGGACCCCTTTATGCTCCATCAACCTTCAGCAAGGTCATGAACAGCTTTCTGCGAGTCAGTAACAGGAGTTAGCACCTCCACATGCTTAGGGAAATGTTACACTTCCACAAGAGGTTATATAAAAATACTTAGTGGCCAACCAAACCATAACCCCTTTGAAGAACTGGTTGAAAGCTTTGCTCTGTACCAGATTAGGTGTTGGGAGCTTGATGAGTGATGGCATAAGGTGTCTTGTTATTATTATTTGGGAAATAGGTTTCCTTCCAACCACCTCAAAGAATCTGACAGTTTCTCCCGGACTGGTTCACTCACTGCTGATTCATTTGAACTCATAAATGTTGATGGATTTCAATTTTATTGGAGGTCCATAGGCTCAATTAAAATGGTTGTTTAACATAAAGAATAAAAGACCATCCGAAACAAGAACTGGAGATGGCCAAAATCTTTCTCTTTGAAAAATGGCACTGCAGTGAGTTACCTATTTAAGTGACTTTTGGAACAGTCAATGTTTAAACCTGAAAGGTGTTAAAATATCTTTAAAAGCAGTGTTAAGAGTGAGCATGTTTAATACAATATCACCAAAGATTAAATGGAAGGGGCCCCCTTTGTTCTAGATGCCATACGAAGAGAAAGTGAAAGATAGTCACTGTACTGAACAGCTTGAACCTCAACAGCTAAAATGGACACAGAATGAGTGCACCAGATTAAAGTAAAAAAATAATGAGTTTTGAGAAAGATGTGGAAGCATAGACCGTACTGCTCCCATTCTCAAGTGCGTCTTCTGTCTTGTTCCTGTGCCATGCTCGGTTTCCAGGAATCCTCGTGGCCAAACAGGATCATGCTGTTCATGGAAAGGTTGCAAGGCACATTGCAACCTTTATCACATTCTTATCACACAAGACTTACAAAGCATTGTGAAAAACTATGGAGGTGTAAATGCACTTGCTTCATTACCTGAACAGCAGCTTGGACCGTGACTATTAAGTCAGATCTCTGGCAACAAAGGAATAAAAACCATTTTGCTCCCTTCATATCCCAGAAAGAGTGAAAGATGTGTCTAGTGAACAACTGGAAAGTAGCCATTCAGTGAATGGACCTAGGATACAGGTCCATTTCTCCAGCTGAAGTCTCCAAGATTTCCTCTCTCATCTCCTTGTGCACAGATACTGAGTTTGGATGAAATCACTGTGCTCTTCCTCATGACTCCACCACTGCAGGGCCTCCCCCACATGGCTGCAGCTCAGCCATGATGCTGGGGCAGAGAGGATGGGACCAAGTCTAGGAGGTGTGTTTATTCCTTTCCTTGAAGTACCTGCTGTCCTTGCTGCGGAGGCTTAGCATCTCATTGGCTTTGATGTGGTGACACAGGCAACTTGGGATAAACATTTTAGACTATTTTGACTGACTTCAAGGAAAAGAGTAACAAAAATGGATTTACCATGTATAACAGCAGCACAAACTTCCGGTCTGTTTTGCCTGTCACTGGCATCATCAGCAAATCTCCAGGACTCACAACTCCAGCTTTTCCAGGATCAACCATTTTGTAAGCTTCTACCAACGATTTTGCTAGCCAATCTGACCAATCAGCTCCTTCACCATCCCAGACCCCAATTACACATCAGGGACTGGAACAGTGAAAACTTGTCAAATAAAACTGGCAGAATGGACTTGCTTTTCTATGAACCA
The DNA here is from genome assembly GCA_013397775.1 of Eulacestoma nigropectus. Lineage (NCBI taxonomy): Eukaryota > Metazoa > Chordata > Aves > Passeriformes > Eulacestoma > Eulacestoma nigropectus. The sequence goes on along the minus strand of VZTE01006250.1, from coordinate 2,427,860 downwards.
AGCCCTTCAACAGCAGAAGATCAGCCCATTGCACACAGAGTCCACACACTACAGGAAAACTAACCTGAGTGTTGGCCAATTCGGGATACAGAGCCTTCCTGTGAGAGCTGATACATGGCACCATGTATCTCTCTCCATGAAACTCTTACTTCCAGATTTGCTTCTTGGCAGAGCCCAGGTGTGACTATTCCCCTCACTTGGGCTGTCTGCAAGGACAAGATGTTGGGGAGCCTCGTGCTCTCCCGACCCCCCTAGACTGGTCTCAAGAAGCTCTACATTTCGATGAGGGCTGCAGCTGCAAAGTACTGATCTGGATCCAAATTTCCCAAAGCAGTGCTCAGATGATTTAGTTCCTTGTTGAAAGGAGCCAGCACTGAATTTTAAAACTGAAATCAGAGCCAAACTTCCTCAAAGTCTGGGAATGTTCTGATCTAGTGGGTTTGGTTTGAGCCCATCTCTAATATGAACCATATAGAAACAGGGCCCAAGTCTGCTTTCATTTCCATTCACTTCACATGAGAACAGGTTGGAAAACTTTCGTGCAATGTACGTTTGTCAGAAAAGGCCAGTAGGGTCAACCAGTTATTCTCATATTCTATAAACTGCAAGAAAAATTTCTCCACGTATGTATTTGAAAAGCTATATGGTTCTCATCCCAAAAAGATGTTTCCAATAATTTGCATTTTTATTGTTTCTATATGGATTTATGCTGTTACCTATTTCATGATGCACTATTTTTTTTCGTGGCTTAGCTGCAGCTCTCTGACATATTGTGCAATTCCACATATTATTATTGAGGACATATCACCAAAGCATGATCATAGCTGATAGAGTCCATTCCTTTTTTTTTATGTGTGGCACCAGTGCTTAATATGAACTGGTATGTCTCATCCTTTTTTCCAGCTCAACGTGCAGCTTGTAGGAAAATTTGACACTTAATGTACAGATACACTGAGGAGATTTGTATTATTTTAATAAAAATACATGGATGAAATCCTATTCAAAATGTTAGATTCAAATATGGTATGTGCATATTCTATAATTTAAAAATGTCTTAAAAAGGAGTTCTTCCCTAAATTTTGCTTCAAGGTAACTTCTGAATTTGCTTGGTTTGATTTGATTTGGAAGTAAAATTATCAATGACCAGCAAGATGGAAGAGCCAACCAGTTCAACTTTACCTGTATCTTCGCAGGATGTGGAGGATTAGATTCCAATTTATCTTGAAAATGAGAAACATGTCCGTGGAAGAGAAACAGCCTTTGCACAAAAAACTGCAAACACACAAACAAAAATAAAACCCCTTTCTGAAATACCCCTAAATGACAGATCAAATGTAGTTATGATGCAAATTTTTTTCCAGTTTCATTGCTTAACCTGCAAGGTCAGAGCAGCCTCCTACCTGTGAAGGAATACATTACACACCAGCCCAATACCTCCTGAGTTTTTAATGACCATGTGGTATTAGGACACAATACATGGAAAACCACAGCCACATATAAGTCCACAAATGTATGAGCCCAGCTCAAATGTGTGAGATCTGCTGTCTTGGCATTTAACTCACTGCATAATTCAGGCCACAAATTTTCCCAAAAGATAAGCACTTCTGGCACATTAGTACACACAGAGATCACAAACCAAACCAGGGGGAAATGACACGTGCAGTACTAATTTAAAATGTTGCTGTTCAGGGGTGCTGGTATCAAATGGCTTTTGACTATGTGCTTTAGGGTTTTGTTCATTTTTTTAGGCCATCCTAGGCAGAAACTTCTTGATTTGGGACCTTGGATAATACTTTCATCCACTTACTTTTGGATTTGACACATTTTCTATGCTCAGGGCTTTGCTACCACCATCAAATAGCAGGCATACTTGCAGGAAATCACATTTCAGTCACCAGCTGTTCATTTATTGTGGTTAATGCTTTAATTTGTATTCACATTAGATTAAAATCATTACTGTGATTATCTTAAATATTCATCAGATACAAGATTCCTTACTGTGAGGAACCATCCATCTTTCAACTGGACAACCCAGGAGCAGTAACTTTGAACACCAATGTGCCTTATGTTCGTAACACAGACATAAGTGGCATTAAAAGTTTGTGCTTAAAATTTACATTACAATGATGGTGTAAGGAATAAGCCTCTTCACTAGGTCTGCCCAAACCAGTCAGGTGCTCCCAAACCTCTGCATTTTGCTCAAGATTCCCTACGTAGAGCAGCATACCTCTGTATTTTCTAGCAGCTGTTGAGCTAGTATTGTGACCATGTTCCTCACACTATGGACAATTACTTTGTGCAGTAAATCAAGGACTTCTGGAGTACAACACATGCTCAGACCATCTGGGCAGGACATGTGTATGAATCCCCCAAAATCTGCGTTGACAAAAGTTTCCAGAGTGAAAAAAGGAAGATACGTCCAAGAAAACCCAGATGAATGATATCTTTAACTGAGTTTAATCTTAGGAGGAATTGTGGAGGGGCAGATTAGGTCACAGATGACCATAATTCTTAGAAAAATACCTCACAAAACTCCAATAATCACCTGTGGCATGTATGCAAAATTCAATCTCCTTTTCACTGGAAATGGAGAGAATACAACTCAGACATAAAAAATTATTCTCCCCTGACAAGTTTCAAATCCTAGTGGCAATGCATGGAAGCACTAGCCCTTCTTAAAAGCAAAGGGACAAAAGAAAAATAAAATCAATTTTTTGCCAATGTATTTTTCCTTAATGTCATCCTTAAAAACAGCTGGATCCAGGCTGCTAACTTCTGCAAAAGCATCTAAGTGAGATATACACCTAGGAAGTTGTCAGCTAAAAATGTCAGAAAATTAATCCAGAATTGTAAACTTCTGGCACAATCAGAAGTAACTGCTTAAACAAACCCTTATACAGGGCAGAACTAGACAAATTTTGCAATGCTGATGCTCTGTCCATAGCAAAATGGGTTTAATTCAATTTAAGAATCTTCACAGACGATTGTATCTTTTTAATTAAATTAATTTAAAAGCCTATTATATTTTTACTGGTGAAAATTTCATGCATAAGCCCAAGAATAAACAAACAAATAGAAAGATGCTAAGGAAGCAGGAAAATAATATGCCTTTATGTGCAAGACAACTTGATTCATTGAAGTAGTGTGGCAGAAGCAAACTTTTTAAAGGGACTTAAATGTGGTCAGTCTAATCCAGATCCAAATCTAGCCTGGTTACTTCATTGTAATTGAGATCAGACTCTGATGCCACCAGCAAAAGCTGCAAATAATCTTCTGACTACCATTAGTTCACCCTTACATTTGTTGGCAGAGCTTCAGCAATACATTTTGGAACCTGGGATGCCTCCTTCCCTGGATTGCTCCTGGCTGCTCCTGCTGGCGGGGGTGCACCGCTGGCCAGATGATGTCTAAAGTAAAAGCAAACCCTGTCTTGCTGGGGCTCTGCCTCTGGGGACACTGGAGGGAGTCCAGTCAGGGAACAAAGTGATCAAAAAGGGAACAAAGTGGTCAAAGGTGTCTGCAATACACTAAAGAAGAGGAAAAGTGACACAATTGGGAATAAATTCACAGTTTGAAGGAGGAGAGGTGTGACTGTGCTTTTCTAATTCTGTCCAGGACTCAGAGAGAGCCAGAAAAAAATAGCGCTGAGGGAGTTATTTTCTCATGGTATCTCCAGCCAAAAGCAAGTTGTTACCAGAAGTCTTCTGAGACACATTGAGTCAGGAACAGAAAAAAAAAAGTACTCTGGGACTTAAGGCAAGATGTAGATGGCTTGAGGCACCCACTTCCAGAGCTCTCTTCCAGAAAAACTCCACCGAGCAGCCACACAGCCCTGGAAGTGCCAGCATCCACAGAGCTCCGTGGAGTGCAGACATGGGCCTGTCCTCCCCACGCCGAGCCACACAGTGTGGGCAAGCTTGGACACAGGGACAGATCCCTGGCCACAGACTGTTAAACGTCCCAGGGACCAGGAACATGAACTGGGAGGGTTTTGTCCACAGGCATCTGTGCTCTGAACAAAGCTACGTCTCCGCAGGCTGCTTCTCTCCTTCGCCAGCACAAGTACCATTTACCCCACTGGGGCTTTTCTCACATTTTACAGGCAAAACAGAATGCTTGACATGGAGCCAGTCCAGGAAAGGGATGGCTCAGCTTTCCCTCCAGTCTTGAGTGTTCCAGGATGAGGGTCTTCTGCAGACTGGACAGGTTACTCCCATTAGAGAGAGAGCAAATTATGGAACAAAGGTACTTGAGTTAGTACAGCTGCATCCTTAATATAGCATGTGAGCAGTAAATAGCACCTCTGCAAAAGCAGGCACAGCACCCTAAAAGTGTTGTACTTTCTCTGGGCCACATCCCTGCCTGGGCTGCTCTCAGGATAATGGTGGTGAAACAGTGATATGGAGGAGAAGGCCTTGTTGTACACACATTTAAGCTAGTTCAGGTAGTGCTTTTCCTGACATTCACACTGATCACAATTTTCTGGATATATTGCATGTATATAAATGTATTTGTAAATGTAAGCATTTGTGTGTATGCATTTTAAGATAGGAATATATGTATACATATACTGTGTATATCTATTTCGATTGTGAAAAGACTAATTCATCCTGCATTAGCAGCTCTTCAAAACCTCAAGCAGTGCTAGTGTGAGGAGGAGGATAATCTGCTGATTATGCAGACTATTGTTAAATATAATTATTCCTTTAACTCATACCTCTCTTTTCATATAATACTCCAACGTCCAATCAAGGCACATTGCTGCTGGCTCAGGACTGTGTGCAAGCAGGTGTCCCACCCATCTCTGGTATTGATACTAACATCAGCCCATGCAAGACTTGCAAACAGCAATAAATAAGTTTGACACAGCTTTAGCAACATTTGAGTTGTTTTGTTTTGTTTTAAAAAGGGAATTGAAAGCAGTACTAAATAAAATGAGAGGGGTCACAAGTCTGTGGCCAAAATGGAACAATAACCATAGTAAAGTGTTGAGCAATAAGAAACAAGAAGAGTTTCTCTTGATTTTTTTTTTGTTTATTTGTTTGTTTATTTGTTTTCTACCCTCCTTGAATGTTTTCCACTTCATGTCACCCACTGGATTGTGGAAATTGATTCCATCTGGATCTTTCCCAGTTATGTGTGCTGAGACACTGGCAGTCTTCAAGTTGGGCAGAGCAGTTGCCTCTGATTCAGATTTCTCATTACTTCTGTGGGAATGCTACTCTTTCCCTCTGTGATGGACTGAATTTGTCCCATGGGAATGGGAGCTACTAAAGAGTAAAGAGCTCCAGCATCCACCCAGTGGTGTCCAGTGGCTTCTGACTCAGTAGAAGCAAATTGCATGGCAGTCTATACATTGCAGCTGTCACAAACTGCCCCTCATGGCAGAAAGGATGATAGCCTCACTTATCCTCCAAAATGTTAGTGCCTGGTTTCCAGACTGGCTGAACTACCAACCACCAGCCATTTTTGCCACCCTATCAGGCAACAAAGGCCAGACCTACCTGATGTCTGTACTGAGGAACAAAACAACAAACCACCAAGCAACATTCTGAAATACTGCATTGAAGTGTCAAAAACAGGGTTAGGATCTCGTTATTTCAGATAGACTTTTGATCTCTCACCCTCATAAAATCTCATAGGCTGTTACTCAGGTGACTTTCCTTTAGCACAGGCAGCTAATAAAGACTTTGGGCCAGTGTAAGGTCAGTGAGTGATTCCACCTGCAAACTGAGTCCAGGGAGATCAGGAACCCAGCACCTGGGCAGGTGGAAGTCACAAGGAAAACCTTGTCCTACATCCTTGTCCTAGAGAGGGACTTCCCCTGATCACCTGCAATACATGCAAGGATCTTAAAATTGTCATAAAGCCATATATTTGTCAAGAAGAAACTGCTCTTGGTTGGATGAGGCTGACAATCACTCCTCTTTAATGGAGGAAATCTCAATGCATGCGTGACCTTTAGTAGAGCTACTCAAATGACTGTGAACTATTTAAATAAAAGCAGAATTTGGCTCCAAATAGTCAGTAGTTTATGAATATCAATAGCGTCCCAGTGGGTTAAGGGAAAAATACACTACAGGTGGCTTTCTAATTGACCAGAGAAAATTTTGGAAATTTAATCAACACATTTAGTCTGCACATGAACAATTCATTTCACAGATGTTTTGTTAAGAGGCCCACAGGCCTTATGTTGAGGAAAAACTCCATTCAGCAATCTCTATTTTTATTCACATTGTTGAGTGGAGAGAAAATAGATGCTTCAGTTGACAGTTGAGGTCCCATGTTGCCACACATGGCCTACATGCGAAGCAGCTACCGGTTCAACCCAGTACAATTACAAAGCCAGCACATAATGCAAGAGCAGGTGCCTAAAAGAAACAGGAGGAACACAAAATAGCAGGAAAATTATTAAGATTAATATGATAAACATAGCTACTCGTAGCCTTTCTCAGATCTTTTGTAGATCTTCTCAGATCATCAAGTTTGGAGTTCTCTGTGAAGGTATTAGACACAGAGTGTTTACTCCTTGATGTCTGTGAAGAGCATTTGCTGGAAAAAAAAATCTGTTATTTATTTTTTTGGAGTAGCATTTCATTAGATGTTATGAAAGAAAAGAAACTTTCTGCAAAAGTGGAAAGAAAAAGCAGCATTTCTGAATACCAAGTATCCATGTGAGATGTTTTTGTTTGTTCCCCCAGTGCAAGCCAAATCTTAATCTGCTCATTTTTATTAGTGTTATTGATGCATCAGGAAAAAAAGTAAGCAACCAGAGAGTGTTCTTTAAACAGATAATAAAAATCCCTCATTCTCAAAATCGAAAACAGATTGCTTCATGCCTGAAAAAAATGGTCTCATCGTAGGCATTGTTTTACAAGGCAAATAGACTCTACTCATTTGTAAAATGAGGAACTTTCACAAAGAGTGAAAACCAAAAGTGCTGACACAAGAGAGGAAGAATGTTACCACAGTGTGATGTGAAGAAAAGAGACCAAAAAAATCCAAACCTATACACTTTTAATCCTATGCATATATGCTCTCACTTTTTGATGTGATTCAAATTTTTTAAGGGAAAAACTAGAAATCTTTTCCGGTCATGGTGGCTTAGACCAGGTTCAAATGGGCAATATGCACGTATGCCCAGAAGTGTTTCTGCCACCTTCTCCTTCACATGTTTAAATCTGATTAGTTCTTCCATAAAGGAAAATTAACCTCATTTTTTAATTGCAAAATGCATATAGGTAAAATAGGCAGAAGCATTCTTGTTACTGGTGGCTTTTCTTCTGCCCCCTTCCTTGTTGTTTCACTTTTTGGAATGATCTTGGGTTTAGATTTCCCAAAGACTGTACAGTGACTAGAAAAATGGTTCCCTTTTTTCAGTGGGAATTATTAGCATTACTGTAATATCTATACATAATAACAGTATAAAGAAGAACAGTTTTCTCTTTAAAAATTTCCTATGCCTTCCCCACTGAGAAAAAAATGACCAAAAAGGCATTATGACTTTATTATGAGTGACATCATTTTTAGTCAAGAAAAAGAAGGAATGATGAGTCTGAAAATCCTGAAAAACAAACCAACATAGATAACACAACTGAGGAATTTTGCCAAAACCATAATATTCCCATAACTATTTTAGAAATAGGTGGGGAAAAAAAGACATCAAATTTTTCTCCTTTGACTTCTATTTAGGAAAGCAGTAACTTTCTACTTAGAAAAATAAGTAACTCTCTGCTTCCTCACCACTGTCCTGTCTTTTGAAGTACATCTTTTAAATACCCTGTGTCTTCATGGTGTCTTTGTCACAAACCAAGACTATGATCCAACACTTAGTCAAGAAGGGATCTTCCTGGTCCGGGACCTTCTGATGTGTATCACACAAAGGCTTGATGAGCAAAGTCTCACATGTTTGTTGCAGACTGTGATGACCACCTTAAATTGACACCAGAAGAGATGCTTCCTTCTCCAGACAACAAACTGTTGAAACACCAAAATTTTTAATGAAACCAGAAGGCTCAAAAACCATACTGCCAGAAAACCACATATTATAGTCAGAGAAGGCAGAAAACTCAGCAGTGAGTCAGGAAGGATGGTTATTTCAGATTTTAATAGTAGTAGTAATCTCTATACTCATCTTTAGGGAAAAGAAAAGGACAAACTGAGTAAAGGACCTCTCTCTAGAAGATGAATATAGAAAGATAATCTCTTTTACAGGGTTTTCCAGACAATGATAATAATAAAATATTTTTAAAGTAGCAGTAATAATAATAATGATAATAATACTAATACTAATACTAATACTAATACTGCTATTAATAATAATAATACATAAATATAGGAAGAGTTAGTTATCTCATCCAAACAATGGGATGAAAAACTGGTGCAGTTTCTTAAATAGCCATACTATAATTTTCATTTAATAGAGAAAAAACAGTAGCAATAGGAATGTATAAGAGTACTCACAGCTTTTCACCTGATAGACCACAGTTGTTGCAGTGGATTCGGGAGGCATTACAATGAGAGGAGAGCAGAAGAAGGATGTAACAGAAATAGCTGGAATTTTGGTGCTTTGAGAAGGATTTTGAGAGAAGGCAACAGGGGTATTTAAGAGTAAGATTCAGAACTGTCTTTGAGCTAAAGGAAGAGCCACAAAATGGCCATAAACCTCAGTCGTAAAGATATGGTGACATTATATTGTTAAGATTCCTCAAAATAAAGAGATAAAATATTTAGCACAGAGCTCATCTGGGATGGAGCTTGTATAAAAAATATGTATTTTTTTATCTTTTCTTCTTCATAGTTTCTTTCATGTTTCGTGATGCTTGCTTTTTTCCAATCACTGTTTAGCTGCCTTTCTCTTACTCTATTTTATTTTAGATAATTACTTAAAATTAGAGCTGCTAAATAAATGTAGTATTTGGGGAGCATCAAGGGGACTGAAATTCACATCGGTTTAGATACCAATAAAGCTCCAGTCGAAACTGTATTTCCCAGATCTGTGAAAAATATGTGCAGCTACTCAGGCACTGAGACATGAAAAGACACCTGCTGATTCAAGTTCAAAAAATGTTTGCTATGTTTGTTAATGAATTTATTGATTCATTATGATCTGAAAGATATTTCATTAATTGTACCTCTGAAATATTCTGTATTAAGTTTGATGATGAGGATAATAACAATCAGTGTTTTCTTTCTTCTCATTAAATTAAGACTTGCTTTTTCATCTCAGATTTTAAAATATTGGAAGCAGTGGAATAGAAAGGTATACGGGCAGTGTGGCTAGACCTTAACAAAGCTATGCTTCTGTCTGCTCATTTTCATAGAATCATAGAACCATGGAATGGTTTGGGTTGTAAGGGAACCTGAAGATCACCTAGTTACAAACCCCTGCCATGGGCTGGTACACTCTCCACTAGACCAGGTTGCTCAAGGCCCCATCCAACCAACCCGGCCTTGAACACTTCCCAGAATGAGGCATCCACAACTTCTCTGGGCAACCTATTCCAGTGCCTCACCATCCTCACAGTAAAAATTTTCTTCTTGATACCTGATCTAAACCTGCCCTGTTTCAGTTTCAAGGCATTCTCTTTTGTCCTGTCACTACATGACCTTGCAAAAGGTCTCTCCCCATCTCTTTTGTAGGCTCCCTTCAGGTATTCGAAGGCTGCGATTAGGTCACCCTGAAGCCTTCCCTTCTCTAGGCTGAACAATCCCAATAATTCTCTCAACCTTTCCTCATGGGATAGTGCTCCATCCCTCTAATCATTTTCTAAGACTCTGTCAGCTAATATCTTCTACTAGCTACACAACAACAGTGGAAATGCAGAGTTGAATTTTCAGTTGCACGTGGGTTATGATACACTTTGAATGGAATATTAAACTCCAAGTATAGCCAGGATATCCTTATGTATCCTTATGAGCTGGTGTTGCTTGTCAGGATCTTCCTCTGATGCATAATGATGATTCCTATTAAATCTTCTTGAGTACAGGTACAGCTGCAATCCTTGATGAGTCTAGGAAATGGACTCCTCATTGCAATCTGATTAAAGAAATATGCTGTGCCTTGTGGAAGGAGAGAAGACTGAATCAACAGCAACTTTCAAGAAAAGTGGGATGCAGTGAGACATTAAATAATGATGGTGACAGCAATTTGAGAAATCTGGAGAAGTCTGTAAGCAATTACAACAGAGATTTTCCTCTTGCAAGGTGTTTTGTTATCAGAAAGCCGCAGTTTAACTTCCCTTCTCTGACATGTGTAACACAAGGATGATGAATTAAAGTTAAATTTGCTATGTGAATGTGCAATTCCCTTTATATGTAGACATCATGTTAGTGTACAGCAATGGCTAGTGATGCACTGCATCTCACTGAAAAATGCCTCTAGTGGTTTTGGGGTAAGAGCTGTTGTGAGACTCAGCTCAAACACAGAGCTCCCACGTACAAGGAATAGGCTTGCCTTTAGTGTATGCTTCACTTGATGCATTTAGGTTGAGTGATTACAACACCCTGGAACTAAAATGATAGGTTAATTAGGAGCTGGAATGAACTTCCCGAGTCAGTGGGTTCATCATCTCCTGTCTTTACTGGAAGCCTTATATAATGTGTCCATAAAGCAGTGGAGTTTCAGCTGAAAGTTACTCAGTTTTTGCTGTTCCTCCCACGCAAAGGCTGTTCCACACCCTCCCTGCCTTGATGGTCAAGACTTTTCTTCTCTTTTCCTGCACAATTTCAGATCCCCTTTATACACATTTGTTCCTGTGCCAGCACTGGACTTTGATATATATAGCTCTTTTCCCTTTCCACTTTTTGCTTCTTTGATTTATTTCTGGAAGGCAATTACATCCCTTTATAGTTTTCATTTTGTTAGGCTAAGAGAGATAGACTTTTCTAATCTCCTCCTCTTGGAAGACAGTGTTCTTTTCTCCCAGTCCTCTCTGCACCTTCTTTGCATCTGTTTCTCTTTGAATTCCCCCCTTCCTGAACATGGCTGACCAGAATAGTACATAAAAATACAGAAAATTTTGCTAGGATTTGTATTAGGATGGCAATACTTCCCTCTCCTTCCTAGCTGTCTTCTTTAAGGCCATATCATGCTGGTAGCTCACAGTAACCTATGACTACATATTCTTCCTCTTGATACATTTCCAAATGATGAGTTCCAGTATGTAGAGAAATTATTGGCATTAATCCATAACAATGTGATGACTTTGCACTTAATATTATTAAATTTCTATTGCTATTGTGCCAGTCCTCAGGGTCATCCCAATTATTCTAGTATTGTTGTATCATCCCAGTTCTTTTTGGCACTAAAAATGCTCCAACAAGTCACTAGAGAGTCTCTGATGGGAGATCAATCCTCAGCACCAAGCCCCTCAGGAACTGCCCTTGTCCGCATCCATCTAGGCATACCATTTCCTTTGCAATACCAGGTATGGTTGCCTCCTTCTTTCCCTAGTCCCCATACAGTCCTTGTATGTATCCCCATCTCTGCTATGAGCCATGCTGCAGGATTCATTGCTTTGATGAAGCCCAGAGAGATTATACCTGTTCAGTTCTTTTCTCTGGAAAGCCAATATTATACCACAGACAAAGGTGTATGGGATAATACAGCAATGCAAAATTTGTATTTTATCCCCTTTTCAGCATCCTTGGTTGCTCCTAGTGCTCAACAGTTTGTCCTTCAGATTAAGACATATGTAAATACCGTCTGTAAAAATTTCAGTGGCTACACCTGTTTTCCAAAACTAATCAGAGTGGTGGGCAAGAATTACATTGGTTCAAAAATTTGGATAGCTTTAATACACTGAAAAAAATGAAGGCTTCCCGAAAACTCTTTTTTTTTTAATTCACAACAGACTTTACATTTACAGGAAACCACTTCTAAAATGCACCAGATTGCAATATTTTCCGTGTCAGCTATTTAAAGGGTTCCCAAGAGCTTTCCTTTTGCCTACCCTCCAAGCTTCCTTCTCCCAGTTCAGCCTGGAATTCCATAATAGTTGAGCTGATCCAATTTTTGCTCAAACCACTTTCACCACTGGCAGTCACTAGCCTCATATGTAATAACTTTGTGAAGCTGACAAAAACTGGAATTTGATCTCCTATGCAGGTCCGTGCTTTCCAAACACATTCTGGTAAAACTAGGACGAGATTGCATCATTAAAGCCTGCAGTCAATTCAAAAGAGTTTTCTCAGCTCTGCACCACACTTTGTGACTTTGCAAAGAAGCGTTCAGAAATTTCACACACAGCACAGACCACAGTTGCCCATTTCCTTCATCATCATAGGGTGGAATTAAAAACTTTTGGCCAAGCTGCCTAACAGGCAGCTGTTTGCAATTAGATGGAGCATTGCATTCATTTCTTAACAAACTTCACAACCAGATAACTGCAGTATGAGCAATATACCGTGCAAATTTGCCAGCGTGTTTAACTTCTCTGCATTTCTGGTGGTTTCTGTACCTTGCCCTCATTTTTCCAGCCTGCTCACATGCTGTCTGACTCTTAGCTTTCCCACTCTGTTGCAAAATGGCTGCTCAGAGACTTAAGCAAGATTTTGTCAGTCTTTACGTAGATGTGCAGTTTTGTGGCAGGACATAGGTTGCAAAATTAATGCATTTGATCTTCCTAAAAATAGCATTAGTGCCTGAACAGAAAGTCACTGATAGCATGTTTTTTATATACTACACTTTCATTTCCCCTGCTAAATTGAGGTTAAGTACCACTCATCTTGCTCACACGAATAGTCTTACTGACGTGGTTTTGCACAGAAAATTAAGAAATCATTTTCACTGTTTCTTCCAGGAGCAGAAATAAAGTCAATGGTACTTCTGAAGTAGCGTTTGCTACTCCTTAAAAAAATAGGTCTCAAGAGACAGAATATGCCTTTCATCAAAGCCTATGTACCAGAAAACACATCTAAGTTCAAAAGCTATAAATTCTGCAAATGTATGGATACTAAAAAACAAGTTAATAGAATTCCTGCTTCCCGCTAGTTATTCTGCTCTCTGGAAGTCTCCAATAGCCATAGATGTATCAAAAACCACAATATTAATGCAACTGGCCTTAAGGCCAATCCAAAGAGCAATAAGATGAGCATTATTGTGCTCAGCCTGTACTAATACATTCACTGAATTTCCTCTTTCCCTGCCTAAGAAAATGCACGGTTTGGGCCCTGATGATTTTACTTTCCAGAGAGGAACAAAGTTGTGCGACTGTAGCATACAGAGCAAGGGCACGGTGAAGGGTGGCAAAGATCTCATTCCTTCTGTGGGCTGAAGGGAGGCACTGAAGGGTGTCACTTAAGAAAGATGGAGAAAATCAATTTGATACAACAGTCCAGCAGATGAGAAGACAGTAGGACAACATAAGAGTGACATAAACTGGGGTAGAACAAGCAGATGAAAGGAAGAGCAGGCAAGAAATGGCAGATAAGACGACAAGTAAGAAATTATTAACATGTGTGGCTTCGTCCCATGGATCCTTGCTGTTGTTTTACAGGGAAAATTGCTGGGAACCAGCCCTGCTGAGGTGATGACCATGAGTGCTTCTTTTCAACTCGCCAGATCTGTCTAAGTGACCGAATGAATGACAAGCTTCCAGGATTTGTTGTCTAACAACAGGCGGGAGCTCCCCCAATGATACAGGCTGGTGTAAGCAGGGGAGAAAGACGGGGACACAGTGGACTCTGCACCTCTCCGGATGCCAGGGTTAAAATTCTGCAGTTTTCAGTGGGGATTAATAAAAGAAGCACAGTCAATGTGGTGCAGGAACACCAAAGTATGCACTTAGAAACAACCTGATACTCCTTATATTAACAATGTCTAATCTTCTATTAACATTTCTCAAACTACTCAAAATCTGAAATTTAAGCCTGCTTTGCAGTTCGCCTTCTGGCCAAACTCACAAGCCACTTAGCACAGCCGGTACATTCAGAGTGCAAAATGTATTTCTGTATACGTGAAAAAGAAGGGGAAGATAACCAAAGCTATGACCATTTACTGGTTTCTCATTCTTTATTTTCTAGCTTACAGAACTATATTTTCAAAGATTGACTTCCTAAAATCCACGTTTAAATTACATCTTTACCAAGGGATCTGAATTATGGGTTCAAAATTTGGTAAACTGGATAGTTTCCAGATTTCAAAGAATTTACTTTCTGGTATCCTAACTCTCATCTTCTTTAAGTCACTGATAAGCTTGTGCTGACAACAACGGGAACAGGAATTACTTTTTCTAAGAGAAGCAGGACAAAGAAGCTATCTTAAAAGAGCCAACTTCAAAGGAAGGAGGTCAAATAACCTGATGTCGCATAACACATCATTACATTGGCATTCTCCTTGGCTCTTGAATTTAAACTTTGTAGAGAGGATAAGGATACTAAAAAATAACACTTGGAGTTTCCACTTCCTATTAGTAACCGTGCTTTACTGGAAGAAATTGATACCTATAAATGTGTCACGGGATGCAATATTACTGACAATTTTATCTGGAAAGAACCACCACATGTTTTTCCCCTCTCCCATCCCTATACATAGATTCTGTGACGCGGGGTTTTCTTTCTTTTCCTGTATCCAACAGCATGTCCAGTCTAACTTTCAAAGCCTTTTTGTCCACATAGATAAGCCTAGTCTCCAGACAGTCAGTGAAGAGAAATTTTTGAAAATCATAGTATATCAAAAAGCTTTAAAATGAGCATTCAAAATCAATAGCCAGCATAGAAAACAGAGCAAGCTTCCTTCAGGCAGTCCAACATGCCCCTCCCTCTGAAAATCTTGATTGCCTTAACCAAGCAAAATTAGCATCTCAGAGGTGAATTTATGTGGCAGAATTGAAAATATATCAGTTTGAAAATACTTCTGTGCCACAGAAGGTCTGTATTTTTAGCATTTTATTCTCCCTGATCAGACTGTGTCTCCCATAGTCTTCCACATACGTGGCCGTACTGCATCTCAGAAGTACTATGACTTTCCAGCACCACTGTTTCCCTGTAAAGTAGCATATAAGACACATGAGTACTTCTTAGAGTACATAGGAGAGACTTGGGCTTGTCAGACTTCCAAGTTTGGTACAACTGATTGCACAAGACACGTACAGTGCATTGCCTGCAATGAGCTCCCTTGCTTTCCTAAGTGTGATGTCTGATTTGCCTGCTGCCCCCACCGAGTACCCGGTGGCTCAGAGAAGTCCTTTGCAGCCCACACATACAAAGTATCACAACCAGTGCCCAGGCACACTCCCATCACCTGCACAAAATTCTGGAGGAGGGAAGGAAGCCATTTTTTATGTTCATTCCCACCTTTTTAATGTCATAGGCTCGTGGCTAGGGCACAGGTGTAGAGGGACTGGGACACAATGCTGCAGTCCCTCTTCTTCCTAAAGGGACTTAAACCTGTTCAGTAAGTGCTTAAACGGTATTTGCAGATCTCATTCTCACATCATGGTCTGAGGAGCATGCATTCAGATGAAAATGGAATAGATACCACAGGAAAAGTAAAAATATTTCCAACGCATAACTTTGTAGCCCTTTGTTATTGGTAATTAACTAATCTTCTCACCTAACCTACCATGTATTATGGGTCCTACCTGAAGGACCTACCTGTAGCCTTTGCATCCACCACCTTATTGCAGTCTCATCCAGGGACTTCCTTGCTTTTTTTTTCCTTTTCTCTCCTTAAATACATGTTCTGATAGAAAATGTACTGGACTATAAGAACTGCTTCATTTCCGTGTGGAAACCATTACTCTAAAACACACAAGCAGTGACCTATTAGTGAGCATCCACAGTTAACATTCCAGCCAACCATCTTGGTTTCAGAAAAGTTTGCCTCTGTAGTGTGAAAAAGAAAATGTGCGAGTCAGCCATGAGAGAATAAAAGCCAAGGTCAGGGCAATTCCCAGGAGCTCTCCCTGGTTACAGTCATAAAGGAAGCTTGCAAAAAGCTGGAATGAAGTTAATCTAAACAGATGTTAATGTAACTGAGTTTGGAAATTGGCCCTGAACACATCTCTGTGGAGATATTATACTTCTAGTTTAAATGTGAAAAAAATGAGCTTTTATAATTATTATCTCATTGTTAGGCAGCAGATCTTACCACAAAACATTTGATGTTTGTTACTGACAAGAAGGTTTTATCCTTCTCACATGATGTGACACAATCTCTGGCCCCAGACTCAGAATATATCAGCTGATGTCAACACTTTCTCCTTCCATGTTCTAAATATTGCTGATCAGGCCAAGTTTCATTTCACTGAAAAGACCACTTTCTTTCCTGACTGTGTGGAAGAGAGAAACTTGTTAGGGTTCAGACGCGATACCTGCATCTCTGTCAGTTTAGACTGCAACCTCCGCAGTTTTCAGCTGAAAATTTCCCTACAACACAAGGAAGCAAGTCAGAGAAATGTGAATTTGCTGTTGGAGCACAAGCTCCTGGGGAGTTCTTAACCTCACTGCCACGTCTTCTCTGACTGCCTCTTGCTCGGAAGTGCTCTGCCAAAAGAGGTACTCCTGGAAAGAGCTGCAAGAGTGAAAGCAGAAATCTCTACAAACATTTTGCTGAACTAAAATACTGAATTTCAAGATGTCATGCCCAGCCTCTTTGAGTCAGCCCTGCTAAAGTGCTGAGTTAAATTTAATGATAAACATTTATTTAGGATACACTTTTTTTTGAGTCGCAGCCAAAACAGAGCTCTGCCACGGCGACTGTATTAGGTGTAAATTATACAATAGGGTGTCTGACAACCACTGGCTTCTGTCTTCTCTGATCCTATCTAACGTACGTGGTATCAAACTCAGGGTATTCAGGCCATGCTTATTTCGTTTTGTTCAGTGTCTTTCTACACACACATTCAAACAAATATTTTGTCCTATGTCCCTTTTTATCAACTAGTCTAAATCAAAACATCTCAAAGAAAAAAATCAGCAAATACTTTCCACGTGTATGAAGTTACCTGCCACAGGTAATTTTTCCACTCAAATTTCACTTTATTCATGTTCTCAGAGTTCCTCCTTTATATGTTCTCCTTCATTTATCTTCCTTACCTTGTGCTTCATGTTCCTCTGCAGGAGTTATTGGCATTATACTAGCAGAAAAAAATTTTTTTTCACTTGCAATGTGAAAAATATTGCGCTCCTTCACATAAGAAGACCTCTTGAAAACACAGAAAACTTGGTTGAGGGATTCAAAGGTGATGGCCCTAATAATGCACTGGCTACACTGAGGAGTTAACATGGGTCTGGTTGCAGAAGTTAGCCTGTTTTGAGAATGTCTCTGTCCAAATCTGAGTATTTTTTAGGTAGGAGCCACAAGATCAGGAAACTTCAAAACATAACAAAACATTTGAAATGGCAAGATGTTTTAACAGGAAGTCCCTTTGGTGGATAAGTGACATGCAATCCTAATTTCTTACTCAATTAAGCTCTTTATTTTAGGCCAAACAGAAAATCTGATTTCACTCAGGGAATCTCAGGTTTGTCCTTTAGAGAGCGAAAGGTCCTTTCCTGGTGAAAGCAAATGAGAGGGGAGGAAAACCATGTAGTGCAAAATGTTGTAGGGTTTTTCTAGAATTGAAGCCATTGGTCAGACAGGTCAGATGCTCCGGGGTAGCAGGTTGCTTTTGCTTTAGACCCCATGCTCTCCTGGGATGTTATCGGGTATAACCAAACCCCTTTCCTTCACTGTGAATGCTGCACAACTCAGTAGGTCTCTAAAAATACGGCAAAATGGGAGAGCCACAGGGCTCAGCAGGGGAAGAGCAGGGAGAGAAGGATGGAGAAGGTGCAAGAAGGCAGACATGGGGTGTGAGTGCGGGAAGGGGCACAAGAGAAAGGCAGATTGCTGCCCCAGGCACTTAAGCTTGGCCTGGTCACATGGGATGGGTGAAGGGGCCTTCTGGCTGGACTAGTCTGGATCACACAGTCTAGTCTTACTAATAAAGGGAAAAGTCTCCATGGCAAAGCAGGCCTTCCACTGGGGAATTCCCCAAACATCTGCTCTGCCCAAAGCTTCCCTTTTCTCAAGATGCCAAAAAAAGCAGGGAGGGGGGAAGGGAAACACAGACTTTCATTATTTCAGTCACTATTTAGGACCGAAATGCAATATACAAATTTTGTTCTAATTTTCAGTTCCCACGCCTTTTTTCTTCACCAGATAGGAACTTTGGGCTTTGGTGCTGCCAATAATCTTCCTCAACTGTACTAATTTCAGTTTTCCAACCACCCTCATTTCTTTTTTATCCACTCTGGTATAATTTATTGCTGTAAGTAGTATAACACCTACAACTGTCTCCTGCTTTCCACCTCTGAGTTCACCATTTGTCCAGACATGGATGGATTTTGGACTGGTAAGTCTGGAATGGCTCTATTCCCCTCATAGCCCGCTCAGCAGCCTGCAGCTGGTAAAACACATGCATCTAGGCCTGAAGACATCCTTTTTTCTCTGTGCAGGCATGCAAAAGTAGTAGACAGATCTGCACAGAAAAGATAACAAAAAGCAAATTTAGCTGGGTAAATTTTACTTCTAGTTCCAAAGCACTGGCACAACTACCTCATGTAGCTGCAGTTTACCCTTGTTTAATAAAGAGAAGAGAAAATCTCTTCTTTGATGAATCCATCCACAGATGATTCCACCTGAACCTGTGCTGTAATTCTCCCCGTACAACATTCTCACCAATTCTGCTTCTTCACAGCAGCACAGGCCAGCTCTGCTACACACAAGTGCATTGAAAGACCTAAGTGCTTTCTTTTTGCTTGATGTTTAAACCAGAAACTTAAGCCTGTGCACATTCCCTGTATTGAAACAAGGACTATGGTTCTGACAGATGTCCAGGATATTACAGACTAAAGCAACATGAATATTTATTTCCAGTAAACAGGTTTTTATTTAACAAAATTGCATGAGTATTATGAACTTAAGAAAAGAAAGATCTGAATTATATGTTTAATTAATCCTCTGGAGACGATAGTCTAACAATATATGTGTTCAATGTTATTATTCCTGTGTCCAGAAATTAAGTACAAACTGATCACTTGAGGCAAAACTGAATCTCTGTTGGCAAAGGGACAGCATTTGTTGACTAGCTGAACAAGTTGTACATTTCATTTGCCAAAAACATCTGATGGGCCAAAAAAGGCCTTTTTGAAGTCATTCAGTTTTGGAAAGGAGAAGTATTAAAAGACCATAATTTTTTTGTGGAAAATATTAACCCCAAAATTTTAAACAGGTGAAGGATGTGCCATTATTCACACCTTATTTTACTGGAATTTCAGGGTGATAGATTTTGAGGCACGTCGGTTATGCTGCTATGACTTGGCTTTAGGTCAGCAGCTGATCCTCTCTTCATACTCAGGACAGGTCTCCACCTTTTTTGCTGTAAGGCTTCAGGGGAAATCCTGGCCACCCACCAGGCCTTGCAGTAGCATCCCTGCTCCCTTAAAGGGGAGTTTCCCATGCCCAAGTCCTGGAAGGTGAATGCTGAGAAAGTCTGAGCTGGAAAGACCAACAGGGATGGGATTCGTTGCAGGGTTTTTCTTGACTTCATTAGCATAGTCAAGACCTGGGAAGCACAGGGATAGGACTCTCTACAGAAAATACAGTCTGAAGCAAGGGGAGCAAGACATAAGCCAGAAGGTCCTCCCAAGGCTGAGCACATAACACAGCATAGCTGGGCAGCAACTGACTATTTTCCTTATTACTATTTGATTGTTAAGGGGTAACTAAAAAGGACCTTACAGATTTTCATTTATTTCTTTTTACTTATTCAGAGAACTCTGAAAAAGTTTCTTTAGGCCATGATTTACCACTGAAAATATTCTGAGATTACTGTTTTTAATGGTTATTTTATATTCCTGTAGCTCCCAAGCTCCTTGCTTTCAGGGGGATGGCGATACTGACTTACAAGAGGAGCAAGAAGAGAGCACAAAGAAATCCGACCAATATTTTGCTTCTTGCATGGGTAATTTATTTGCTAAAAAAGTAATAATTTCATGTTGATCAAAAAACCAGGGGTTTTTAGATAAGGATTTTAAATTAATTGTTCCAATGCGTCCATACAGCA
Organism: Eulacestoma nigropectus; assembly: GCA_013397775.1. Taxonomy (NCBI): domain Eukaryota; kingdom Metazoa; phylum Chordata; class Aves; order Passeriformes; genus Eulacestoma; species Eulacestoma nigropectus. The sequence continues at coordinate 2,407,806 of VZTE01006250.1, read as the reverse complement.
AAATATTTTGATGTTCTCAATTTTAAAAGGTTTAAATGAAAGCGAGTTTTTATTTCAAGCTACAACAAAGTTGGCCTGACACAAAACTGGGGATGTCAAAGAGCACTCCTGTTTTACCGGGGAAAAAATGAAGGTATGTCTTTATGGTACAGAAACTCAAATTTCTTTTGAATTATGAGCTTCTACTGAATCAAAAAAAAGAAAAGAAAAAACCACCATTTTATTTTATATAGAACAATGAAGGTAGAATGTCAAGGAACAGTATGCTTGTCTATTTCTTTCGGTGCAAATTATAGATACATGAAATGTTTATTAATAATTTCAACAGTGTGCAAAAAAAAAGGCAAAAAATATAATCTTCTATACTTCCCCAATCTTTCCCCAGACATTAAAATAACTTCTACACCACAAACTTCAAGTCAAAAACAGATTTATTTATGGTCATTTTCCTATGCCGTTTCCTATGACTGTAAATGTTGAGTTACTCTACAACAGAATATTTTCCTTTCAAAAATGAGAACTAGGTGGCCTTTGCTAAACAAAACTCTCTTCCTAAAATATTCTCTAATGACATGGGAGAAATGGCTTTTTTTCAAGTGGCCACTTTGTAAAACTTAAAATTTTGAGAGAACAGAAAATAAAACTCAGTTTTAACTAGGTTCTAATGGCCCCTCACTGGAGAATTGGTTCAATTACACTGTGACCAGTGTCACTGCATATCAATAGCTGGAGCCTCTAATAATGCCAATAAACCATTTCTTTTATTTCCCTTGTTAAACTGTTTGGCTTGAAGATAAAAACTGGGGACAACGGCATCAAGTGTCATCCTATGCCTGTGAAATCATTATGGGGCACAGAACATTTTGGAGTTTTAAATGCCCACTCTAGAAGGCATTTAGAATTGCTGCTCTAGAAGGGGCAATTCTAAATTTTCTCCCTACACTGAACCTCATGTCCTCACTTGCCTGTTGTTCTTGATGTTCACACTCCAAGAAAGGGTAGAATTAAGAGATTACCAACTTTAGATTCAAATGGAATATACTCCTTTTCTCCTGTCAATCTGACCAAATATAGCCTTTGAGTTTCCAACTGACCTTATACTGTGGCTTGTTCTTAAATAATCAGTTAATTAAAAGGTGATGTATCACAAACACCAAAACTTTAAATAACTTTAGTCGTCTAAAAAAAGAACTGGTAGCTTTTCCTCAGGGGAAAAGTACTAGTAGCTTACTGAGAAAGCTTAACCTCCAAGGCCAGTCTAGCTAACTATGGCCTTAGGGACTAATCCTTGTAAAGTCCATCTGGACAATGTCCTAATTCCACTGCCTGCTCTTCACAATCAGCCTTCTGCTTTTTTCCCCACCCTTGCACCCATTTAGTGTCCTCATTTGCTTTCTAATGACTTTCTAAAGTGAATTCAGATCTGGTTTCTTTCCCAGATGACCTTTAGCTGGCTTTCCTTTCCATTCTTCCCTACATCATGGCAATATGAGCTGTGATGCTCATATCAGTATGAGTATCATATCAATACCATATGTTCCAGACACAGAGCAGGTAACTGACAAGTCTGAGCCATGCCAAAAGACACCTGTAACTTCCCAAAAGAGTAGGCGGAGCTGAGCAGACATCTGAACCACTTCTGCACTTTGGAACAAGTAAAGCTGCTGAAAGATTTTAGCCCTGGCAGCCCGGGCCTGTGCTTTCAGTGCAGTTTCCTGTGGAGCTTGAAGCTTTTCTGAACTTCTGATAACTCAGCTGGGTGGTGTTAAAGGGGAGGCAATGACTCTGTTCTGGACAAGGTCATGTGCCACAGCAATAGTTTCAAATGTTTCTACCAGCCTGATTCTTAAATACTGCAAGTGTTAAGAAACCCTTGTTCTTTTTGGAATCAGTAATCAGATCTGTCATGCAATTACCACAGAGCTACTTTCATTTGGAGGGAAATGTAGCAATAACAACCTGATTTCTGGTATTGTGTTTATTGTTTCACCTTCAGAGTATGAGCACAGTTTCTTAATTGCAGCCTCTAATTGAGGGGATTTTATGCTTTTACATATCCCTAAATTTTATTCCTAAGAATGGAGATGGGGCAGAGTGCATCTCTGCAGAGCACATGTAAAGCATTTTCTTAGGCCCTGTGCCTCATATCTCCTAGGAACCCTTGGAGAAGATGTCTGAGGATCTCTAGTGGTATGTGGACCAAGAGCCAAAAAGCAGGAAGCCCCAAGTCCTCACAGAGGGAAGTGAAAATACTGCAGTGTTGTAATCACTGTAATACATACCAGAACATAAAGGCAAATGAGACAGTTCATCCCTGTTGTAATTTCTTGTTACATTCCAGTTCTCAAGTGCAAACTTTTTAAACAATTGTGCCTTGCAGTTAAAAGAGCTTGTCGAAGGGGCCTTGTGGTAGCATTAATTCTCTCACGTCCTGACACACTGACCTGAAATGCTCAATTCCCCTTACAGCACCAGGCTTCTTACTAGCAGGGAAATCTTTGATAGTGAGGACTTGACAACCTGGCAATACCATAGAAGTGAAAAACTCCTTGGGTAAAAATAAGTTGGGTTAAACAGATACACCTATGCTAACAGCTAAGTACCTGTTTACACTTATTAGTCACCTCATTAAAAGTATTACTCTAAATAACATGCCATTTATATTTGTTAAACCCATTTCACAGGAAGCTTAACTAAAAAGGAAAGAGGTTAAAGGCCAGATTTTAACCTCTCCATAAGTAGGTGGCTAATCACAGCTTCAGACACGCGTGGTGGAGGGGGAGGCCCTGAACCAGGGCAGACCTAAAAGGTACACGCATGCGTAATCACCTCTGCAATGCTGGAGCTTGAGGCATTGTGGGAGAAACAATAACTAGCACAATTGGGAATACCTTTTACTGCTCTGGGAATAATGCTTTTCTCTTTATGGGTAGGCTTTTAAATTATCTCTCCGTATAACATATTAACAACCTTGGGTTTTTTCAGAGTGCTGCTCCACATATGTGGTGCGCCTGCAGATGCCGTGCAAGTTGTTCCAGCTCCCCACAGCCCTGCCAGGTCTCTCCAGTCCTGACTTGCACATTGTCCTGCTCCTCTTCTTTCCACGGCAGAGGTTACCAGCTGCAGGACGCACCCTTATATTCTAGCAACTATGATGCTATTAACAAATTTATTTTTCCATGTAACTTGAGAGAGGAATAAAGGGCAAAATCTCAGCTAGCACAGACCATTACAACTCACTTGTGATGGGGAAGTTTCATGATACTGTGCAGAACAATGTTGATCACTATCAAACAGGAATTTGACTCTCAAAACCCAGGCACTGGTGGATACTCAACCAGCCCTCCCCAAGCCCTGGTCTCCAGAAGGGCTACATGGGAGGATAATTCCAGATAAAATGCCTCAGGTGCCATGTGGGTTGGACCACTATTCTATTTTCAATGAGTTTGGGGTTTTTGGGGGGGATTCTTGAACCAGATTCAAAAAGACCTTTAATGGGCATCAGGAGACGAGGATAGGACTGAAGTCACTGCTCCTACCATCTCCCCAGCTCTGAGCCAAGCTGTGAGCCAACGCCCTCAGAGACTCTGACACATGGCACAAAACAAGCTGAAGGAGCATAGAGGTGGGGGTGGGAAGCAGTGGGCATGTGGAGGGGCAGAGTGAGACCTTCCCCAGCAGCGGCTCTGAGCTGTTGTGTCAGCTCTCTCCCCTCCTGCAGGCACATCCACACCCACCACACTGGAAGCCCTTGTTCAGCTGCCATCAAAACCCCAGAAGGTCTTTACTGGCCAAAAGGTTTTGAGGTTTTTAGCTCCAGACCTGTGTGCAATGCCAAGGTTGTCCTGACACAGAAAGCTGAGGAACTTCATGCCTACCCCACAAAGTGAGCCAAGTTGGCTTCCCAAATAGTAGGTAACATGGCAGAGTCAGGAAGGAAGAGCTCTAGATTCTTGATCCTGGTCTCAGGACTACTTCATGCTCTCTGGTGGAGAAGCATATTAGAAAGAATGTGGGGCAAGGGCCCTTATAGCTACCCACAGCACTTAAGTGAGACAGCTCAATGCTCCTGCAGAGTTGCAAAAGAAAAGGGCCATTCTTGGCCAGGTGCAAGGGTGACCACAGAATGGTTCAGACCTTGCAGACTGACAGACCCAGAGCAAGGGAAACCAGGTAACTCCGAGTTAGACGCTGGAGGACCAGAAACCACAATGCACAAGCTGTTCCCTAGCTCCAGGCAGTTATGGGCAGGGTATCTGCAGGAGGTGAAACCTACTCTGAAATGCCAAATTCTCCTGAAGGACTCAACAGGCATCACAAGGCCCTCACCCAGGGTTTGGGGCTCTGTTTGGGAAGTCAGATATCAGCAGGTGTTGTGCCATTTAACCTGTAGGCAACTGTGTTCTCTCTTGGATTGGACCTGTCAAACCAAATCTGGAAAGCTATTTGAGCTTGTGCTTCACTCAGCAGTGTGTGCAAGAGAGCAGAAATGTGAGCTATGCAGATATCCTCTATCCGTGCCTAAGCACAGCCAAAATAATTACCAGATGGTGGTGAAAGTGACCCACAAGAGAATCACCGAACTCCATACTAAACAAACTAAGATAAAATTATTCTCACAGAGGTAAAGGGGTAATAGCAAAAGGCTTCATTAAAGAAAAAGGGGACTTCTAATCTTCTGTGCAGGGACTAGTTTCTCTTGCTGAGATAATACCTGTAAGGAATAGAAGAATCCTAATGTTCCCATGTTCCCTTCTGAAATACTTAGAAGTGTGTTACTGGAAAGTTACTTTGAACACGTATCAAGATCACTCATAAGGGGTATGAATCACTCTGATTTACCAGAACAAAGACAAGAGGTTTGCTTTTTATTCCAGTGTAGATTTTTCTAGAGATTTACCCTGTTTACCTCAGAGTTGGATTATAGACATACCGAAAAATGACTTAAAGCTTCATGTAAGCTGAAACATTATTATTCAATAAAGAGTCCAAGTTAGTAATATAAGATATAAATTGTTTCTGGGGTTTTTTAAGAGGGAGGAAGTTATTTAAGTAACTCTAAATTTACAGGTGTACCATATTACTTCTAATCACTCATTTAAACTTCTTAAACATCTTAAGTATATGTGAGATGAGATGGTGACTTCCTGGTTTTCTGACTAAGGTCTTGCTGTGTGATGTTGCCTGACTGGAGTTCTGTGGATGCCAAGAGACAGGTGGAGCCTTAGCAGCACTGGGGGAAGAGGAGACAATGCAAGCTCCAGCTACAGGATCCCACAGTGCAGTGTGTCCTAAGGACACCCGCTGAGTGAGTCCAGAGACTGTCTCTTCAGGAAACACAGCAACATCTCTCTTTTTAGAAATGTCTTCTCACCAGAAAAAATAACTTGCACCAAATACCCCCCCATATTCCATTAATCTGCCTTCAGTCTCCAAAATATGAGAGAGAAAAAGAGGGAAATTTACTAGTGAAGTCACAGGAAGATGAAAACTATTTTGTGTCCAAAGAGGGAGAATTCAGCAGAGACTGCGCTGTTGTTGCTGATTTTATGTAGAGCATACTCAGGTACTAACAAGATTATAAAATCCAGATAGGTGCCTAGATAATCAGACAGACAGACTGAGCTTATTTGTTTTCTTGGTTTTTTCTTTTTGTTGATTTGAAGCCAAAGATCCAAGCAAAGATCTTCACAAAGGCACAGCAGTCTGTAAATGGTATTTCTCACATAAAGTTGTCTGAGAGGCTGAAGAAGATGAAGAGAACTTAAACCAGTATTTTTAGTACTTTTTTAATAAAGAAGTATTTAGAGTACATTCTCCGTTCAATGTACATGCAGATCAGCCTTAATAATAACATATGTTATATTTTAAATTTTCAAAGAAGAAAATACTTCAGAGAAAGGATAAGTCTGAGGAGCCTTAAACAAATATTTTTACACCATCTCACTTTCTTCCAAAAGTTTCTTGAAGAAGACACTGGATTTTATCATTTAAACCACATTTATAGAAGTTGACAGATTTAAATTCTCACATGGCTCTGTTTCTTAGTCCAAGGGCTCGTACACTCCTATGTCACACCAGCATCTGTTTAGTTACTGAATCTCAACTGTGCAGATTGGGCAAAATTTCAGACTTTTGTTTAAATTTTCCTGTAAGAATTAGGTCAGTTCTAATCTTCACATTTTAATAACTTCCTTTTCAACTGAAATTTAAATTGCTGAGAAGCTTTGTAGGGGAGAGGAATATTCCCATAATGATCTCATTTGAATAACCTGAGAAAAATAACATGTGTATCGCTCAGTGCAGGTAAGAAGGATGTAGATGAGCAGTCACAGCCAAGCTTGCCTTGGATTTAAGGTTGGGATGAGTAGGATTGTTGATACTGGGTAATTCAGATCATCCCTGTACTAGGCATGGGAATGGACAGTGCACCCCTATGAGGTATCTCCACTTGACAGAGAGAAATGGGTGGAGAGTTGGCCACCCCTGTAGCCCTGGGTACAAGTTCATTGCCTGTGCAAGAGATGGAGGACAGAGGAATCCCCCAAAGAGACATAGTAGGTGCATTCTGCTAATTCCTGAGACTCATAACACAGGCTGTGAGGCATTCAGTCATGTTTCCCTAAGGAAAATACTGCATGGAAAGACAATGGCAACAGATACACTAACAACATATATATGGTTCAGCAAGGGGATCTTCCTCTCCTCAGTCAGGCCAGTGTGGCGAGTGGTGAGAGCAACTGTGGAGGGACAGCCAAGTCCCTCCTTTGAGGGGGGCTGTACTTCAGTTCCTCCCAAACTAGTTCTCTGAGATCTTTCTGAAGCAACAAACTGTCAGAGAATCTAAGGCAATCTAACTCTTATCACACTGCAAGGAACCAGGTACCCAGTGCCTGAGGAAGCAGAGAGATGGATGCAGCAGAGAACAGAAGGAGCAGTGGAGAAGGGAAGAAGGTGGATCCATCCCCAGCTTTCAGTCTAGCAGTGGCTTGCCGTTAGGTTGACAGCTCATGGTCTACAACACCTGTAAAGATCTTCAGAAAAACACTAAAAAGAGGATTTCTGCCTGTATTAACTGTCCATCTTTCCTGCGGCCTTTTCTCCTCTCAGTGCAAACCTTCCACTGCCTCACCTGTAATGACGGACACCCCGAGGGGTGCAGGGTCCTCTCCCACAACATGGAGTTGCAAGAGAAATTCAAGCAGCTGCAGCAGTTTGCATCTAAGGAAGGTTGTCCTCATCCTTGTCCCACTCTTGACTAGAGAGAAGCCCCACTAAAACTTGGCAGGCAGACAGAAGGTGCAGATGAACCAGCATAATATCTTTTCATAAAGGACATGGCTTTGTTTTTGAAAATGCTAAGTAAATTTCACAAATTACTCAGTCAAAATTATGTTATAGAGACCTCTAACACCATGAATGCCACTTTCAGCCTCAAAAATTGTATGTGAGCTTTCTTATTGCACAGTACGTCTATTTTTTTCCCAGAAAGCTGATGCTGAGAATACGTTTCTTGCACAAAATACTGTGTCTCAGAGTCCAAATGTTATGGATCAGAAAAGGTAGCCCAGGCTCTAACCCACTGCCTGAGTCCATCTTTCAGCCATGATAGCCAGTCTACCCCTGCATGAGCTCTATCTGGTTTTGCCTTTCCTTAGACCCTCTGTGGTTCAGAAACAGAGAATTTTGGACACTTGGAAACAGAGTAGTCTAATCTGTTCTCCCGGGATACGTAGTGGTGCCATGAAAGGCACTAGAAACAGAGGTGCACAACTATTCCCTGCCTCAGAGTGATGCAAAACTCCTTTAGAGGCAGGACTGTAGCAGATTAGAGCTGTGAGTCTTGTACTTATGCTGCTGGTAGCCTCAGCCCTTTCAAAGCATTCCCACCTACCACTGGCTTGCCAGTTTATGAGCCTTGCCAGGTGCCTTCTCACATGCTGCCCTACAGGAAAACATGATGTCCAGAGAGACTGCTTTACACACACCTTGATGACATTTTTATCAGTTCTTGCCTTCACATCACTGCCTCACCAACCCATCCCACCCAGACACAATGTGCTAAGAGCTTTCCTCACTAGAAGGCAAGGAGCATCAGCAGGCCATCACACACTCTGAACTAATTTTGTCCCTGGGAGATTTGGCAGTCAGGGACTGCAGGACCTGTTTCCAATGCCTGGCCCTGCCACATCTCCTTGCACGATACCCCTGGTCACCATCTGGCAGCTTCTTGGGTGCCTCAAGGGAGGAGTGAGTCCAGCTGAGTTGCCCTGCCAAGTGTCCCCTGTTCTGTTTCCCTGTTTTCAACCCACAGTCTCTCTTCTAGATCTCTGTTTATCATTTTTGCCACTTGTGGTCACTTTGGCTTTTTTTCTCTCCAGTGTCTTCTCTTCACCTCTCTTCCCTCTGTGCATGTTTTTTTAAATTTTTTTTTAATATATTTTGGTTTGGTTTAGCTTCTATTAGGGATGGGCTGCTTCCCATACCTATAGCAAAAAAACCCCCATGGGGACAGGGGCCAAAAGCAGAAAACTTTGGAGGGGTACAAAACAAGGAAAAACACGGCAATGTTTTCCTGGTACACTTTCCCAACCATAACACCCTCCTAGCCTCCAGCAACTTGCAGTTCAGAGATGTAAGCAAATACTTTCTTCAGAAACATTGTTTATCAGAATTCTCCTTCTTTAGCAAGCCACAGTGGAGCTTGTTGTATTATCTCCCCTAAATAAATTAATATTAAAGGTTATGTCTGGCTGTGGTGAACATTACTGGGTGAATAAGGCATGCTGCACCATGCCCATAAATGAGAGAGCGCCATGATGTCCTTGGAGAGAGAACAGAACTTTTATAAAGCCATGGAGGTTCTTGTAAAAAAGCTGCATTACAAATGCAGACCGTCTGCCCATAAACCAAAAGTCAGTTCCTGCCAATTTCCTTGTACACTTCTAGTTCCTGGTACCTTATGAACTGGGGCTGGGTTTCCTTTCAGTAATGAAATGGAAAATGAAAGAGCATGAAGGGGCAGCAGTGGCATGCTCTAACAGACAGATACATATGAAGAGTAAAAATCTTACCTTCTTGAACTTAGCAGGATGTTAACACTGACTTCATGGGGCCAGAGTTTCACTCTGATCTATACAAGCTGCCAGGCAATCTCATCAGTCTTTGGAAAGGGCTGCTACGCTTGTTATTTGTAGTATTTTCAGCAATTTTAATGGCATTAAGCCCTAGGGGGTGAAGCCCCAGGAAACAGAAGGATGCAGACAGCCTGAGTGATAGTATCACGAGCTCTGTTAACTCTCCTTGCTTAAATCAATACCCTCAACTGCTCCATGCAGAGCTGCAATGAAAGGAACAACACAATGCTACCACTGGGACCCTGGAAGTTCTTGATGGAAAACAAGCAGAGATCAGCCACAAACTGATGGTCTTTTCTGACCAGACCACCTTTTTTTTTTCCTTCTCTGTCTTGGGAAGTGCTGAAAATTCACCACTGAGCTTCTACTCACTTTCTGCATCAGTCATATGACAATTTATCTTATTTGTATTTTTGCTATTTCCATAATACCTGATTGAATCACAGCTTGTTAAAGAGTTGTGGGCATGCTATATGCAGGTGCCTAACTCCGTCATAAATATTTACAGCGGTGTTGCCACTTAAGAGTTTTCATATGTGGCCTTTTTAGGCAGTAATTTATGTGTGGTTTAGCTCTTCCGATGCATTAGAGCATGCAGGTGAAATTTCTCTTTAAAAGTGCAAAAAGTGACATCAAGTACTGCCTAATAGCTAGAATATACTTCATGTAACACCCATGTTGTTTTGGGATCTAATTCTTCTAGTATTCTATGCCTGGCCCTAACAATGTCTTCTTTAGATTTCCATAGCCTAACACATACACTGCTTTCTTTTTACAGTCTATTTTTTTTGAAAGTCCTCCCATTTGTCCCACTTCATTCATTGGCAAAAGACCCAACTGAACCAAATGGCAAAGGAAGCAAGCACAAGTTTTCAAGGACAAATTACAAAAGCACCCATGTCTTTAAAAAAACTAGTTTCTATAAATGCACGCAGGATTTCTTGTGTGAATAGAGGTTTTTTAAGGACCCAAGGCCTTTTATTAACTAAATTCAAGTATAAATTTAACAAAAACACTCCTGAAGTTTAAAGAAGTGAAGCTGGTGATGACAGAGATTAATGTTCAGATTCAGGGAATCCACTTATTAATTTTGTCAGGCTGAAAACAATGGTTAACAGTTTCCAAAATAGCTGAACAATGTCAGCAAACATTTGCTTTGACCGAACTGAGACCCTCCCTTGCCCTAAGATCAGCTCTGGGACACTTTCAGAAAGGCTTTCTTTATCTCTTGACAGTGTGAAAAAAACTTTACCTGCAAATTGACTTGTGTGTAGAAGGAAGCTATCATTCATGCTAATGGAGCCCATCAGCTTGCTTTCACTGTACCATGATACCCTGGAGCAAAAAATGTGAAGCCTGTTAAGCCTCAGGCTTAGCAATAGGATTTAACAACTCTAAAATGCCTACCTTCCTCTGTACACGTTGTCGACCACTATCCCACACATTTCTCTGTTTCTGTGACAGCTGGTCAAGGTAAACTAGCTCTTAAAAGATTTTATGTTGATTTTTATGCTCTGGGAGCTGTTTTCTTAAAACAAACCTTACAGATTTTAAAAAGCAAAGAGACAATGGGAAGCTGTAGTAGAAAACAGAGCAGAAAATTGTACAGAAAATTGTTTACAAAGCTCCCAGTAATTTGGTAATGTGAAGCATCTTCACTGCTCACTGTGCTTCTCAAATAAAAAGTTGATGGGCACATTTTGAAAGCATTAGAGATCATGACTCCTGCAAAGACATCGCTTTTTTAAAATGTGAAGGCATGACAAGAGTTAATCTCAGTCCACAAAGTCAGACAACAAAAGCATTAAGAAGCTGGCCTCAGCTGTGGAAAGGCTTTGACTGGGACGCTCTGGTGGGTTCAGATGCAACAGATGTGCCTAAGTGATGGGCAGGAACTTTGTTAGAGATAGTTTACCAGTTAATAGTTCATAATGCTAACATGCAAAGAAGTGTTCAGCGCAGGGAAGAAATGGCTCTAAGCCATAATCAGCAAATGAGGACCATCAGACTATTCCCAGCCTAGCCTCCTGAGATCTGGAGTCATGCCAGCCCGAGATCTGACACACCCTATCGAAGGCATAAGAAGGGTCGAGACAAAAGACTCTGACAGGCTGTGCAACTCAGGTCTCTTCTCTTACCCATAAAAGCTGATCACAACTCTCCAGAGCTGGTCCCATTGGCCCCTACCCTTCACTGGACCCTGTCCAGTACTGTGAAAGCACTACCCTCCTTGTAAGCCAACCAACACTGCGTACTGCCGGGCAAAATTTAAAAAAAAAAAAATGAAATCGTTGGTGATGAGAAAGGAAAAAAAATCTCAAGGATATGACAGAAGCTGAAAGAGAAACAGCAAGATAAAAGAGATCAAGGACAGGGCAGAAGAGTTGTCCTCAAAGCTGGCAACGAGCAGATACCCTTCAGCTTCAGGTGAGACAACAATTCATACATCCCTGCACTGTAGATACTTGGCAAAATGAGGCTGGTCAGGAGCAGGGAAAAAAGAAGCAAAGCATCCAGAGAGAACATTTTATGAAAGCCTGCAGTGAAGGGTAATGCTCAGTCTTCAGAGCACATGAAACCAACCCAGACTGCTGTCTGCTTGATGGAGGCATCCATGTGCTCTACCAAGACACGTGGGAGCCTGAAAGAACCACAGAGTGGGCTGAGAGTTCCCCTTCCCTGCCTATTTTCAGAGGATAGAAGGAGCTGAGGCTAAGTAGGACGTTTTCTCTGGAGTCTCTTAAAAAGTCCAAAGACACAGCAAGTTAAAGTGCAATGCCTGTAGGCAGGTTAAAGAGGATGAACCAAAATTTTCAGTAAACAAACAATGTTTGGTGTCTCTGTGGGGCATGTATTCAATGGGTTTTCAGCACTCTAGCCCAGGCCCATCTTGACCACTCCCACTGCGCTACTTTGTGCAGGAATTCGCCCACGAGTCAATTCTGTTTGGTGCCACAAAATCTTTCACTAACATTCAGTTCTCCCCCTGGGTACAGCCAGCATTTCCATTCTCCCTCAGGCAGCCTTGGACTCTTGGTCCACTTTGCATCTCCCAGTGGGTATGACACCAAAGGACTGTGGGGATACACAGGAGTTTCAAAGTCAGATCCAGAGTGCTTGATGAAGGCTACAGAAGTCATACCAGAAGGATAATAAGTCTTTCAAAAAATGATTCCCTTGCATCCTGTCGTACCATAAAAGTACATTACAGACCCTAGATTGTCTGGACATACAAATGAATTCCCAATGTTTAATCTATCTGAATGTCTTTCTTGTGGTTTTTTACTTCAGTGTAATCCTTCACTAAACATTTTTCAGCCATTAGCTCAGGACAATACATTTTTCATTATTAAACTGCCTCATGTTTTCATTATATCTGCACGTCAAATTTTACTTAGTGATATATCAGTGGGATCACCTCTCTTATTACTGCACTTGAATTTCTCTTCTGCGAAAAATACAGTTATTCCAGATGAAAAGGGGCTCCTCAAAGCTAAATGGCCATGAAGCATATTATCAAAATAGCTCCTCAGGGAAAGAGAAAAGAAGGCTGTGGGGTGCCCTGATTGCAGCCTTACTGTACCTGAAAGAATCCTAGAAGAATGGAGAGAGTTTATTTACAGGGTCATGTAGCGACAGGACAAGGGGGAAGGACTTCAAACTGGAATAGAGTAGGTGCAGATTATGTATCAGGAAGAAATTTTTTACTGTAAGGGTGGTGAGGTACTGGAAGAGGTAGCCCAGAGAAGCTGTGGATGCCCCATCCCTGGCAGTGTTCAAGGCCCGGCTGGATGGGCTCTGAGCAACCTGGTCTAGTGGAAGATGTCCCTACCCACGGCAGAGGGTTGGAACTAGATGATCTTTAAAGTCCCTTCCAACCCAAACAATTCTATGATTCTGTGACTTTATGATTCTGTGATTATTCTTGACAGATCCAGGACAATCTGTATGAACTGAAGTAACAGCAAAGTACATTTATTTATGAGAAAGGAACCAAACTAAAAGTGACCTCTTTGTGGAAAGGTGCTACGTGTAGCTGGAGGAAACTCCTTACCCACGGAAGAGCTGCCCAAATGGACAAGACAGATAAAAGGTGTGAGAAAAGAAATGTTGTTGTCCCGTACTACGAACTGGGGCTTGAGTCACAGCATGAATAAGTGATCTGGAGAAGGTCACACAGGAAATCTGTGTCACGGTTGGTTATTAAACCCAGATTTCCTGATTTGCCACTGAATCCCATAATTACAAGACCATCCTTCCTGTCCTTTCTAACTCTATCCATAAAGTACCTCACTAATTGGGCAATGCTTTATGGAAACAAAAAGCCTTCCATGCATCCTGCAGCATGATCTCGGGTGACTCTCACCATTGGATTTGTGTCCATGTCCCAGGAGCCTGGTTGAGCAATTGCATTTCCTCATCCACACCAGGCTGCCCGCCCACCCTTACACACAGTCCTCCCACCCTGCTTATGCTTTGCCCCACTCCCTCATACCACCTTCCCCTGCTCCTTGGCCACTGCTCCTCTCGCAGCCCTCCATACGGGCATCTGAACCAGCTCTGCTGCTCCCATCGTGTTTGGTGGGGTTTCCTCACTTTGTGAGTTGGGGTCCGGCTGGTGGGGTCTGACTAGAGAGGAGGCCTTGGTGATCTTCAGGGCTGATGCTGTGGTGCATTTAGTGAGCCGACTTGAAATAAAAGAAATGGGGTCACAGCATGCACAGGTTGGCTAAATCTTATCCCTCATACTTCAAACAAAAGGAGGAAAAAAGACTAAAGATGGCCATGTCCGGTGGGGAAATTATCTACCCAGAAGATTTCTACCAGCAGGGGAAGGAGACCTGGGGCTCCAGGAATATCAGATATCCTGGATATTTAGGGAGTTTCTGGAACTCAGAGGACAAAGGAAGTTGAGTTGGGACTCCTGTAAATAAGAGATGTGAGGAAATTAAATGGACACAGCTCAGCCTACCTAGGAAAGAAAGTAACTGACAGCAAACAGAAAATGTCTGAAACACCAAGTTAAACAAGAAGATAATCATACGATCTCACAGATTTCCATAATTTGCTGAGGAAGACTCATCAAATCTACAGATGTAAAAAAGAATTTATTGGGTCCATTCTTAATGGTCTTCTGAGAGGTTTGCAATCTGGTTTGGAAGCAACAAAGAAGTCCATAGTGGAAATAATGAGAAGGTACAGACAGGCAGCTCTCCCTATGGAAGAAGCAGCAAACTCATTTTCAAGTTTAAAAAAACAGAGCCATATGGCTAGATGGTAATTCAGGGCTGAACCCTATTTAATATCAGCATTAACACTATAGAAGCTGTTGCTATAGTAGTGACATCTGGAAGAATCCTTCAAATAGATTATTCTCTAACCTGGATGAAGGATTCTGCCAGTCTGTCTGTCAAAGAAAGCCTTCAGAGCAAATCGATAACAAAGATCTTGTTACCTGAATGCAATGTAATTTAGTGGCTAATCAGTTTGATAACATTAGAAACACAAGGAGAGAAGAAAAGAAGAATAGAAACCAGGAGATGTAATTAACAGCCAAGAAGGCAGAGAGGACTCCAGGAACACAAGGTGAAACATCAAACTTTTATATGCCACTGTCCAATGAACTTGATCAGTAAAATCACACCTTCACTCTGAACTGTTCCCAGTCTAGCTGGCATTTGCTGTTCATAGGCTCCATTTAAAAAGCATTAACACTACCTATAGATAGTATCATTAGTGAAGATGGGAGATGCATGCACAGAATACGTTAATTGCCAGAGCAGTGATAGACACAATGTCCCATCTTTTTTTAATGTTGATTTGAATACCTGTTTTGCTTTGGCCAAGTGAGAAGTCTCCTCTTGACTAATTAAAATGTCTCTGCTGAGCACAGACATTTGGCAGCCTCTGGAAATCCAATTCCTCCTTGTAGCTGGTTTCTCTGGCTGAAACAATATGTGAAATTTTTGCTGGAGAGAGGGGTTTGTTGGTCTTTTTGTTGGTTTGTATGATATTTACACAAAATCATTTTGAACCTGATTTACTTCTTCTGACACTGACAAGATCAGCTGAAGTTGACAGGAGCAATTCTCAGCACCGCTTGCACCTGATCTGGTCACTGAAATTGTAAAGTGTAATAAAGTTAACAGTGTCGTTTCCATTCACTTGCACAATGTATAAAACAACTGCATGTCAAACACTCTGATGGGAAATCATGATCATGACCATATGTTTTTGGAAGGGAACAGACTGTGTGTGGGGATACAGCATTAAACTCTGGGGTTATTATTGAAAAAATCTTGGAAATAGCAATTGACATTTTTCAGGCTTGTTTTCAAAAAGTACTGTCCTTTGCATCCCTTAATGTAATATACCTATTTGTTTCCTGGAGGGAACAAACTATTTGTTCAATGAATACACATTGATATTCTTTAGGGGTCTTACACGTATCCCTTCAAAGTCAGAACGGGTGAATACTGGGTTCCTCTATGTCTTCACCACTCAGTAGAGCAGGCCTTACAGAGAACAAAGGCATGACACAATTCCTGACTTGCAGGCTATGGGCTTCCCAGGTGAGCAAGGGAATCCTGCTTCTCAAGAACAGGCATAAAACCCTTAATAGGTTTTATGTATTTATCCCATGAAGGCAACAGAAATTTTGTCACAGAGTCCAGTGGGTGCAGGCTCTTGCAGAGTTCTCTAACACCACCTAAGGTGCCACCTGCAGAGGTCTCAGAAAATGAGTGGTTTTCTAATTCACACTGTCCTGGTTGTTCACAGACATGTGACCATGAGCTAAATACATGATTCACATCAGTAACATTTAATACCGATATCGCCTAGGTGTTAACACAAAATGTGCTATTTCAGTATGCCACATTTCTCACACAAAGTAATTCTGGACTTTCTTGTTCATGAAGCAGAGACAGAATTTAAAAGGCTCAGCACTATCCAAATGTGAAAATAGATACAACCTTTAGACCAAAAAGCCCATGCTCTTTGCAAATTTTGTTTTATTTAGATTTTTAAGGGTGATATAAATTGTTTAATAGCAGAACTCATAGAGTCTAAACAGGAGTAGCTGCAAGAAAGAAGAAAAGTAGATGGAGCACTAGAAGAAAAAGAAAAAAAAAAGAGAGATTTCATTCCAGTCCTGAGAAAGTAGTTAAGAAGTCCCTGGATGGCTGTTCTTGCAATTCTTACTCTGGCAAAACTGCCACTGATTTTAATTGTAGTTCGCTCCGTTGGATCAGCCTGCTAATCAACTAAGCACTTTTCATTTCATGGCAATGAGAAGGTGTGCTGAAAATGCCATCATATCTATAGCCATCTTCAAAGCCTAGAATGTCTTCACACCATTTCATGGCTTTCCCCTTTCCAGTACTAAAAAAAGGATGCTGTAAAAGCCCTGATTTAAATGATATATTGCAATTTTATGGACTTGGAAGTCAATTTTGCTTAGAAGCATTTTTATGGACTTTGGAAGTCGAGAGTGGGGGGAAGCAGAGCTCCTGAGATCAAAAACTTTCCTTCCGTAGAAAAAGGTTTCAGGGGAGAGCAATTTCTGCCTCCTCTGGATAGGACTCAATTGCTTCTTGAGTCTACAATATTAAAAGGGTTTTGCTGGAGAATATGCATGTAAGAGGGAATTCATTTTATCTGCCCTGCAAACAAAAGAGATTATTTTCAGTTTCTGTTATGAGAGTGAGAAGGGGGGGAAGTCCTTTCCAGGGAAAAGCTGTAAGATGTTTTCCTTAATTAGTTTAATTACAAAATGTACTAAGACTATTAGATAAACATTAGACTGTTTTCGGGTTCAAAACAGGCAGATGTTAGCAGGATTAAATCAAAATACTTTATACGCCTTTGAAGATTTTTTTTTTTACTCAAAGACCTCAGCTTTTTTTTTCTTTTTAGGCTCTGTAACAGCTGATATTATTAGATTTTTTTTTCCTTTGATTAAAATTATGTTCATCTAACTCATGCAAGTCAGCTTTCATTAGTAAAGCAAGTGGGATCTGGCCTATGGTATCACATTTCTGGAATCTGATGATTTTTTTTGTATTCATCCATTCTCCCTGCTCTGATCAGATTCTAATTATAGCCAAATTACAGCTATTGTCTCAAAGGCTGAGTAACATATTTGTGGTATTTGGTGGGGGAAGGGGGGAGGGAACAGAAGATGGCTGATTTAAAAATAGGAATTATACAAAGTAATAAGTGTTGTTTATAATAATTTTTAAGGGAAGATGGCAATGATGGAGAAGGGGAAGGCATCTTTACATCCAAGTAGGAGGGAGTTACACTGCTGAATTGAAGCTGTGTTTCTACAGCTTCCCTCAGTATTATAATGCACTTTGTCAGATGCTACGAGGCACTGAAGATCTTGGTAATTCCAGGGTAACAAGTATGAAATATGCTGCTTTGGGACCTAATAAATATATGAATAGTTAAAGTATCACTGGAGAAATAAATGGAGAACATATAGAGAAAGATTCGTAGTCATGAGCACATCTGCTATAAACTTAAAATTATGTCACCTTTACCTACATACTAAGAGAAGAAATAACACTATATTAAGCAAAAGTATAAGGAGCTGAATGCTTGTGCATCCTTTAGAGCAGTAACAATGCTTCTCTGAAACCATAAAAATTATTTGCAAACAGAGTATAGGCCAAAGGCATTTCAGGCACAAGAAACCTTAAGTATTATCATTGACTGACATTAAGTGCTTCTGAAGGTATGAATGTCATCAACCATAAATGAGAACTCAAACTAGAAAAAGCAGTAACCTCTTTTGGTCAGAAAGGCATTTTCCAGTGGTACTATGTTCACAGAGGATTTTACTTTTAAAAGTCACTTTTAAAATCTATTGCTAAAGACTACCCCTAAGATTGCTTATTACTGCAAATAACCCCAAGATACGTGCAAAGTCAAATGAAAGACTTCTCAAACATTCTTGCATATCAATAGAAGTTGGTTTACAACAACAAGGCTAAATGCAGTATATTTTACTGCATTACCCTGCTGGTCACCTCAGTAAGATGAAAATGTAAAAAGCTTTTTTTAGAATTTGGTTTTCAAAAGGCGCTTTGGATACTTGGCAGCTTTTCATCTCCACAGCTGGTCTAAAAGTTTATTATTTTCTCAGACACTATCTTCACCAGCATCTACCAGGTAGACAACAACAGCAGAAAACACCCAGGGCAGGCTGATGATGAACAGGCAACTTCACAAAAAAGTCCATAAAACACAGAAAACCTGTATACAGACAATGCCACAAAGACAGTGATACAGCCAGTAAAAAAGAGCACATTGCTCTTGCATGTGCATGCACAGCTGAGTGTTCTACCTTTCACACACAATAATCCCTTTCACAGCCTTTGGTGAAAAAATGGAGGCTAAAACCCCTGAAAAGTTCTTCCTGCATACAAACTGAGTTGTGCAGCTCCTCCTCAAGAACAAACTGCACAAATGTCATCAGGTGTTAGTGTCATGCAATGACCATCAGCTTTTATTAAATGACTAAATCTATTAAATGATTAAACTCTTGGTCACACCAATTCATATCAAGTGTAAACATACGGTGAAACACTTTTAAATCAATTACCTGATGATAAAGGAATAATCTTCTTACTTAAATGAAAGCAATTAATGTATGTCAGGGCTATGCATTTAAGAGGTTTCCAGGATCAGAACCATCCATTTGATAGTACCTAAACTCACACTTTCAGAAGTTAAATTAAATATCACTAGCAGATGTTGAGTAGTACTAAAGCACATGGCAAACGAAATAGTGTTTACCTTTTCCCCCCCCCACACT
>VZTE01006250.1:2375598-2388803 GCA_013397775.1 Eulacestoma nigropectus | reverse complement strand
CATTGTAATTCACACACACTGCAGTCACTGATTTTCCTCCTGTCGTTTGTTTCAGTATCTCTAAGCGTGACACCTGGGAGGGGAGCAGAAGGGCTGCTCCGCTCACACTGCTAAAAGGTGACACCATGGAGTTCTTACAAGCCAGGGCGACAGGAATAGCATGTGAAAGAGAAAAGGAGATTCAATAGGGCCAGATGACGTGCCCCGAGGCAATGTCTCAGCTGCTCAAGGTGATTATGGCTGCGGGACCAGGCGCAGCATCCCGGTGCTGGACCAGGAACATAATCTGCTTGTTCTGGGACCCCTGGACCACAAAAACTGGGACTTTGAAAGGCCACAACATGCACCAGGCCAGCTGACAAAGAATAAATACAGTCACTGCTTTAGTTAAGAGCCTTTACAGAAATTACATGCAGAACCTGCCATATTTTCATAGAATCATTTAGTTTGAAAAAGACCTGTAAGATCATCAAGTCCAACTGTTAGCACTGCCAATTTTTATTTGATTCTTACTAGCTAAGCCTGTCTCCTGTTCTTGGCAGAACTGTGGCCACTGGTCTTGCTCTTGGGAACATCAGCCTAAGGATAAATGAAGAATTGCAACTGCCTCCTTTTTCACACTCATCCTTCAGCCTTCTTTACTCCTTCCAGGTAACTTTTTTTAGACGTATTTGCAGTATGATGGCATTGATGGAGAGGTGGGTGTGACCCGCCTCAGGTCCACACATCCTTTCTCCCTCAACCTGTGGTCCATTCGCCTCAACACTGGGGCTCACCACCAGCATGCACCACCGTGGAGGCAGAGCTAAGAGTCACCCTAGGAGGCATGTCACCACCGAGAGGTCGTGCTCTGAGCAGAATAACGATAGTGAACGCCAAGCATGAGCTCAGGGGGTCTGGCCCTTGGCTCTAGCTGAAGAGCAGTCTGCATTCTGCTGGATACTTTGAACATGCTGGAGAGATCTCACAGCATCATGTTGTGGGTGTGCTGAATGATGTGCAGTGTTAAGTGATACTCACGAGCAGCGTGACAGTGCCCGTGTAATGCACAGTGAAACAGCATTACACGGGCTTGTGCCAGAAGTCCAGTCCCCATGAACATGCAATATGCAGTCAATCTGTGCAGGGCCTTAAGGCAGCCCCGTTAAGTGGCAGTGACAACTGTGGGTGTTGGTGGAGCATGCTGATACCCATGCTGCTGAGAAATTGTAGCATGTTTCTGGAGCTGACTTAGCAGTTCATCCAGCACGAGTTCACTGTTCTCCAACCCTGCAGGGCTTTGTGTGCATTAGATGCACCCCATGCTGCAGACGAATGGCTACCTCTGCCTTCTCAGTGCCCCTTTCCAGCTTTCACCCTAATTCTGTGAGGGAAAGACAAGTAGCTCTTCCCAGCACAAGGACGGGAGAAATTCCAGCCTGCTGCCAGCCTAGGGCTCAGAAACTTAAGCTGTTAATGCAGACAGAGTCCTGCAGGTAGGTAGATAATTGTTCATAGAATACAGGTAGAGATGGACACATGAGTCTAGGGACTCTTTCTTTGACTGACTGGCCTTTGGCAGCGGACCTTCCCTAAAGTTTCACTAGTTGCATCCTTAATTCAGTCAGTCAATCTACTGTGTAGTGTCCTGGCAATTTTCTCCTTCCTACCCTTTCTTTTGTCCCCATCTCCTCCTACATCGGTATTTTTGGTTTTTTATATCTAGGGTTTCACTGTATCCTGCCACTCAGTGTGTCTAATATCTATGTCTTTATGGCAAAAATAAAATCAGAGGTTGGGGAAAAGAGCCACATTCTGAAATATTTCCAGGATCACTACATTCAGCTGTAAAATCTTTGGACCTATGTGTCTTCGCTCTGATCCCATCCTGAGAGTCATTTCTAGAAGTGATGCACAAGACCCTTAGATGTAGGGAGGTCCTTGGACTACAGAGTGCCAGTTTTGGCTAATCACATCATGAATGACAACAAAATTAATTTCCCCCCATAACTTATTACGTTGCTTGGCTGTTTGTTACCACATCCTGCATCCCAAGTTTCTCTCACAAGTTGAGAAGAGTTCCCATCTATACAAGATGATACAGAACTGGATCCTTGGGAGGATCATATGCAGTATAAATGTATCACACTGAAGTATTTGTCTCATCATAACTTTTCACTCACACTGCCCTTATATTCCCAAACTGACTTCTGGAACTTCAGCTATGTTTTACCTACAGTGCATAGCCTATATACCACATATAACTGTCAGGAAAAACTTTGAGCTCTCTCCCATCCCATTTCTGCTGAACTTCATCATAAATTCCCCTTAACCTTTAATGCATAGGTTCAAGTTCTTTCTCAAATGATTGAAGATCGCTCTTAAAAAACAGACCCCTTTTAAGTATTAAAACCTGGAAAATAAATTTATAATACCCTCTTCTACTCTTTCCAAACCCAAACAATTGACCAAATTGCCTAATTTCAAAATCTTACAGAGCAGAAATAAACATCCTGCCTGAGACTCTCCACACCAAACTTAAGCCACAAATATGTTTTTTACCATGACCATTTACAACTGGGAAATGTGTGGTTTATAATGGAATGATTATACAGCTTTGGCTTGGGATGTCACAGGCCTGCTGGTAAGATAAGTAAGAATGGAACCAGTTCTGAACCTTCATGCATGTTAGGCGCAACTACTGTAATAAAGCAGCTCCCTGGCCCTTTGTACACAGTTTTACCAGGTCTGGGTTTTGTGGAATTCTCTTTTTAATAAAGTATATGGTCTAAGGCCCAGCTTGAAACAAAAATGCTTGTTGCTTGCTGAGTTGTATGAACTTTGGAAATATGGCAATAAAATGGACACACATGTTCTATTATTATTATTATTATGCTTAAGGGCTACAAAAATAAATCATTCGTGAAGCTCACATGGACAAAATGAGCACTGCCTTCTGCGAGAGTCTGTACTTACATGTATCTGTTTACTTAGATGCATCTGTTCTTGATATCTTGTGGAAAAATCAAATATTGTATCTTATGAAAAACCAATGCTGAAGCATTGTTCAGAAAATCAATCCTAAACCAGAAGTCCATTAAAAAAAACCTTAATACCTGGGTCTCTCTGCTTCGAACTCTCTTTTATTGTTATTAATAGATCATTTATCTTCAATATGGTTGGAGATAAAAATTCCTTTTTAAAGTGATGAAATGAAGAGATTTGCAAGTGCTGAAACCCCCTGATCTCCCCCTCTCTCTCATCACCTGATACAGGCTTAAGGTTTCACAGTTTGTAAAAATCAATGGGAAGTTCTCTCCTTGCCAGCAGACTGGGCCAATTTAATAAGTACCTGAACAGAGAGGCAGCCTGTGGAAGGGGCAGTCACCTTTCGCCTGGCAGGAGGAGGAGCTGCGAGGGCCGGGACACTGGAGTGCATTGTGTCCCCGTGCGAAGGCCTGAATCAGCAGTGACGAGATTTCTTCTCTCCAGCTTTCCCCCACCAGCCTGACTGTAACCCGGAGGGGAACCTGCGAGGGGATGGCCAACTTCTGCCACAGGATGCAGTTCCCGGGGGTGGGGGCACTTCACGTTTCCCGTAAAGGGCTCTCTCGTCTCTCACTAGGGCAAGCACATTGTAGGGAAACTCCAAGCAGCTGGCAGGCAATTTGCTTTCAACTCTGTCCCAACATCACTGTTTACAGTTCTACGAAGGCAGCTCTGACTGTCCCTTCTCTTCCTCTCCCTCCCACTTGTTCAAGTTTGTCGATACCCGATCCATGAACATTTGTTTCCTCCTTCCCTGGAGGAGTTATGCGCTCCACTGACCTCAAGTGCAGCCCCGACGAGGCTGGCAGGAGGGCTCAGCTGGCTCTCGTTTCCCCACTTGCTGCAGTCCCTTCTGTTGGACTAGCAAAACCAATGTAATTCAAGCGGGGCAACCCTTCCCTTGCCAGCTCCTCACACCGCCCAGGGTTCTGCTGTCGGGGGAAACGGGACCCACCCTGGTCCCGACCCACGGAGGTGAACCCCCTACGCTCCATCCATGGAGGCTGCTGGTTCTGGGGGTGTACAGGCAGGTAAAGAGCCTCACCCCCACTCCGGCTGCCCTTAGCTCTCTCCCTGGTCTACACCGCTCCACGCTGTTCTGCACCGCACACCTGTGGCCGCGCTGCACCTTCCCCAGGTGGGTCCCAACTTCGCAACACTGCTGTGGATGCACAGGGGGGAAGCACTGGGGGGTGGCAGCGGAATGGTTGGATGGATGAACGGACGCGTATTTAACTCGTCTCACAGCTTGATCTCCAGGTGATTTCCCTCCCACCCTGTATCTATACTCAACATCAAACCTCTCTTTCTGCCCCCCCTCCTCTCCTCACTTCTTCTCCCTCTTTTCAGCAGCGACAAAGCCTTTTACTTTAACCCGTTGGGGCTGTCCGCTGCCATCCCGCGAAGATGGATTGAGGAGGGGTTGGGAGATCGAGGCTTTCTGTCTGTCAACAGCTGCGCGGCCCCCGAGTATTCCTCGCCGTCCCGCGCCCCGGAGCGGGGAGCCGCGGGGGTGCGCGAAGCTGTCGCCGGCCACCCGCGGCGAGGACGGGAGCCTTGCGGGGGAGAGAAAGGGTGCGCGGCCGGGCGGGCAGCGACGCAGACCCCCGAGAAACCCGGAGCAGGGGAAGGAGGGGCTGGATCCCCCCGCGGATAAATCAGCGCGGATATCCCGCCGGCTCTCCCGGTGCCGCGCGGAGAGTGTGCGGGGGCAGAGAGCTGGAGGTGAGAGGCGGGCAGGGATTCCTGCCCGCATCGCGACTCCGCGCTCGGCTCCGCAGCCCGGCGGGGAGAACCGCGCTAATTCCCGTCCCGCGGAGCCCTTTCGGCGCTGGTCCCGCGGCACTCGGAAACCGCAGCCCCTCCGCTGGCTCCTTCTGCGCCACCGGCCACGCAAATGTTTATCAAATGCCGGTATTCGTTGCTTTCTAATTAGCGGCGCCCGAATCCGTCTGCTTTGTCTTCTTCGAGACGTTGCTGTTACGCGAGCAAGAGACATCAAACAAGGGGGGAAAAAATACCTTTCTTTTAATTAAATTTTCCCCGCAAGCAGAGCGAGGCAAAAAAAAAAAAATAAAAACAAAACGCAATACACATTCTGGGAGATAATCTCTACTTTCTGCTCTCCTTTACCCGCTCTGCCCTGGGTTATTCATTCCGATTGCCGCGCTATTATTTATTTCCGAGTATTTATGTTTCCCGACAGTTACACATTAAAGCCGTTTACGCAAACTGCAGCCAGGGAACCGTGGTAAAAATTTTGGGAAGGATGTGAAAATGAATGTGGTTTGATAGCGCCAGAACTACGGCGGAGCTCAAATTTAAATCGCAGTCGTCGGTGGAGCACTTTGGGTGTTCCTAAGGAAAAAAAAGGGAGGAAAAAAAAAAGGAGGAAAAAATAAGAAGAAAAAGAGCACACGCTAGGAGTAGCGTACTTTTCTCGGTGCTGCCGAGGGGCGGGTGGTGGAGACCCGCCCGTGTTTGCCTCCGCGCTGGCTGGGAGAACGCTGCAGCGGCGGAGCTCCCGCGGCGGGCGGGCAGAGCTGCCGCTGCTCGCCCCGCCGAGGCCGCTCAGGTGCGCCCAGCAGCAGGTGGGCCGGGCCGGGCCGGGCCGGGCCGCTCCGGTCCTGTCTCCCGCGGACTGGGGCCGCGAGGGGACTGCTGAAAGGAGGAGTGTGCGAAAGCTGAGGGGTCATCAGCGCGGCGCTAATTGATCCTCCTCTCTGCTCCGCGGCAGCACCGGGGTGCATTTCGCAGGTGGGGATCGGGGACTGGGGAGCGCCCAGCGGTCCCTGCCACCCGCGCCCGGGCCAGGCCCGCTGCCCACCGACCCTGGGGCTCTTGCCGGGCGCTGCAGCCAGCGGAGCCGTCGCCGGCGCGGTTTTGCCGCCGCCCAGCCGGATCTGAGGCTATTTTCCTTTCCCCTTGCACCAGCCGCTGGCGGGATTACCGGCACGGCCTTGGGCTTTGACCGCTCTGCAGCGCGCACCGCAAACAGGGAACTGCTTGGTGAATCAGCCACCGGAGGGACGACCCTGATGCTCGGGAAACACGCTCGGGCGGGTGTCGGGAAGGAGAGAGGGCATCTTTTTTTTTTTTTTTCTTTTTTTTTTCTTGTTCTTCCCGGGGATTTATGTGAAAGAAGAAAAAAGTCCCTTTAAAGTGTGCTGTAAAGCGCGAGAATTTGTGATAAAACACGGAGTCCCTCGGCACGGGGCTTATGATCGCTGCCAGGAGTTGACTCGCTCCTCGGCGTCGCGGTGCCGGAGACGGGAGGGACGGGAGGTGGCCGAGTCGAGCAGAGCCCTGACTCTCCTCACCGGCCCCGCAGCGCTGGGAGCCATTCTCCGGGGCTGCTTCAAATGTGTCCCTCCATACACGGTTTATAAAAACCGATTCCCATCTGCAAGCAGCTTCTCAGAAGCTAAATAAATGACTTGTTATTACCGGCTGAGTTTACCACTTGCCATTGGGGTAAAGCAAAACTAACTTTCTGTAAATAAACTTACCCCCCGGGGTGAAAAGGAGATTCTGGGAAGCTGCTGCTGTCTTCTTTGGATTGTCCTAAATGTAACATTTTGCATAGTCTCTAGTGGCTGCTTGGTCATTAAAATGCCACAAAATTTTTTGTGGGGGTTCAAAGAAAAGGGCTTCCAGGTTTCCAGAGGGAAGAGATATACACGCTGATTTTGAGAGTGGGGAACAGAGACCTTCCTTCAAGCAAGCACTTACTTTCCTCCTAAATCACTTTTCAAACCCAATTCACCTAACTCTGGTGCCATCTGAGCCCCCTCCTCACTAGTACAAAAAAGATTGTGTTGCTGCGGCTCTGGGATGGTTGGCAAGCTATTGATTTCTCAGCTGCTGAGAAGACAGACTGAATACAATTCAGCAGATGCAAACAGACAGAGCCTGGCTGAGAGATTGTTTTCCTCCAGAAAGTAACCTTGTGAGATGCTGAGGTTATTGACTTTGGAGTGGGGAAGGAGGTGTCTGATAATCAGCTCACTCTCTATCTCCCTTAGATTTATAGCTCAGGGCCTCTCTGTCACTCCTGAAAATATAATCACGCTGGCAATAAACCCTGAGGGAAGAATGAGACAGCAAGTGTTTTTTCTCAGAGGTAACGCAGTGACCTCTGAGTTACATACTTAAATGAGCCATGATCTTATAGCAAGCTCAGTGCTGGGCTACTCGATTGCCCTGTCTTGGTTAAGATGCCATAGCTGTCCCAGCACGTGCAGGGCTGGTAGCGTGTCCCACAGCCACCGTGCAGAGGGGCCCAGGGCACAGTGCCCTGCTCTGGCTCTGAAACTGCTGCCACAAGGCACTGGGCTGGTTTTGAGACATGTAGTTTGAGAACGGGGAGAGATCTGTCTCACTTTGTTTCTCCAGATGGGAAAACTGCACCAGAGGGACTGGCGGGTTTTTTGTTTGGTTTTTCTGTTTGGTTTTTTGGGGTTGTTTTTGGTTGTGGGGTGGGTTTTTTGGTTTTGTTTTTTTTTGACAGAAACATTTCCTGTGTTCTTTGCAAAAATGTATTTTATGACCATTTTGCTGTGCAGATTTCTCCCTCTCTGGACATTGCACAGAGTAATGCAACACCTTCAATCTGTGGAGCAGATACCTCTCGGTTTCTTTATCTCAGAACATGCCTTTGTCTCTCTTCAACCTGTTCTTGCTCTTCAGCAAAAACTCACCTTTTTACAAGCTGTCAAACGTAACACTAACAGCTGAGCATTCCTTTGGAAGAAAAAAAAAACAACCCACACATATTTACTTAAAAATCACTTAGTATTTATGACTCCTTGATTTTTTATTAGCCTTTTAACCATGTCTCTCACTTTAACACTAATCCAGAGGGAAGGGGCTCTCTCCTGTGCCTGTAGTAGAAATATCTGAATAGAGAAGAGGAAAAGAGTTGTTAAACCGCTTCTAGTATTTCTGATATTTAAGGCCATTTTCGAACAAGCAAAAGATCCTGCTTTGGTGTGCTCTCTGCTAAAAAAAGTATTGTTTCCAAAAGCCATGGTCTATCTGCTGATAAGCAGATTAAAACAAACAGCACAAAAGGCTGCAAATGCACTGCTTCTACAATCTCATTCCACAGAGGAGGCAAGAGGGACCTTCCTTTAATGAGGAAGAACATAATCAGGAGATGAAAGTTTGGCCCTTTGACACAAAGATGACCCAAGCATCCAGCTCTCCTTCACTTTCTTTCCTAAACTCAGCTGAGCAACCCCAGCCTGCCCACAGTCTGGCAGGAAAAAGAAGGGTAAGTGCAACTCAACTGAGTGGTGTCCATCTCAACTGGTGCAAGTGGTTACTTTGGCCAAAAGCTTGACAGACTGAGAGGAATTTCAAAGAGGCCCAGGGCAGCCACGAGAACGGGTAACAGCTCAGGAAATGTTAAACAACAGACATAAGATTTGAACAACACATTCACTGATTTGCTTCTCAGTTTGTTCTAGTGACTCAGGATGGAAATCTGGACATCACTGTGGATAATACAGTGAAAACCTCTGGTCAAAGGTCAGCGACAGTAAAGGAAGCTAATTAAATATTGGATAGCAATGGAAAGGGGAGGCAGGTGTGGGAGAAAGATTTACATAAGCTTTGTCATCGTGTAGATCAGCGGGAAGCCCCTGCCAGAAATATGATCTCAAAAAGAAAAGAGCAAAATATAATGGCTCAGGGAAAAGCACCACAAATCGTCGGTGATCTGCACAAAACTGATGTTTGAAAAGACCACTGGCTGCTTTGGGGAGTATGGGATAATCAGAGGGTAAGATGAATAACACAGATGTATAAAATAAAATGGGTGTAATAGAAGATAGATTAGGAACTTCTTGGCCCTCCTGACTTGTATGAGTAATACATAAACAAGACGAGGAAATGGAAAAGAGATCTTAGGAATTTTCTGCACAAGAGAGAGTTAACTTGTGGAACACTGTCATCAGATGCCATTAAAAGCAAGGTTGTGATGGAATTAAAAGAAAAAGATATAGATGGATAGAGAGAGTTATACTCTCAAATGAAAATAATAATATTTTTATATTACCACATGTGGAAGCAAAACAAATCTTCATCTCTAAGCCCAAGTAACTGAATGTTTAGGAAGAAACATAATTAATCTAGAAATGTTATTTTTGGCATTTTTTGCATCTTCCCCAGAAGTAGCCACTAGTAGTCATAATTTGAGACGGAATATACCTTGGATTGAACTAGTATGACCACTACCATATTTTTAAATCTCTCCTGGAGGCAGCTTTCTTTCCTGGACAGCTTTTAGTCCGGCTTGCTAGCAGCAAGTCTTGAACAGAATTCGCAGAATAGAAGTACTGAATATGACACTAAAATATTAAGTATAACAAATCAAATAAAGGTCTACGCTTTTATTCATGTTATTATGACATCTCTGTGAACTAGGATACCTCATTTTAGTGTCAGAAAAATATTAAGTCTCCAGATTTTTGAAGATGGGACTGGGAAGCTTTTGAAAATATTCAAAAATATGCCTAAATAATAACATGGAATGTGTAAACCGTTACCTCTTCACCCTATTCAAAATAATAATCACAAACATTTGTCTGGGTCTTCACATGTGGCAGAGTCAGCTTGACTTTCCCTTCCAATTCAAGTAATCACTACAGGAAATCTTTATATTTGTGTACTAATTTTGGGACTTGAATTTGGTTTTAGTGGAACTAGAAAAGAGTGCAAGCATGAAATATAAAATTTCTTTAAAACTACAAAGAGAAAAGTTCCACCCTTGTTTTTGTTCTTTAATATTTAGTAAGAATAATTTTAATTTACCACATCTGGTCAGCTTGCACACTATCAGATAGTGCTTGCATATCCAATCTTCTAAGTACTCTGGACAAATACAGTGGTTCAACAAATTAAAAAAAAAACCAACTCAAATTAAATAAACCCAAGAGCAACCACTGATACTCATCAACTGTCCTTACAGACCTGCAACAACATTTCTTTGCCCTTCTGAACACCCATCTCTTCCAGGCAAGAAGGAAAAAGAGCAGAGGGTTTGTACCCTGAAAGAAAATACCATCAGTAAATTCAAGCTATTTGAAGCTTAAAAGTAAAATAAGCAGCAAATTTCCAGGATTCTAATACAGTAATTTCTCCCTCAGTAGAGACTGAGCTTCAATACCAATTCCTCTGCTGATTGAAATTTCTTAACCACGCTTCACCACCTTGAATCAAATGCTTTCAATGTGGGATTGCTGAGGCAGGTTATGAACCTGAAAGCAACCATACCTGCAATCACTGGGACACAGTGGACTGCTTTATAGAGAAAAATTATTTACCTTGTACAGAAAAAGTAAAGCACAATATCCTGCCCAAGCTTATAGGAAGTCTGTCTAGTTCAGGAAGAGACAGCTCTTCCTAATTCCCATTGTGGAAGACCACCGTTCCACACAGTATTTAATCCAGCCAGCCCACCTCACACAGCACCACACTTTTGTCACATTTTCTCCCTTTCAGTTGTCATTATGACCGAAGGACAAAAAAGGGTGTAGACTGCCCCAAAGCACTTTTCCTTCAGCTCTTTTTTCCCCCGAACAGGATGCCATTTAGACTCATGCATACCATTAACATAAATAACCTTAGAACTACTTAAATCACAAACAGAGTTTTCAAGTGTTTGTAAACAAAAATGTGTGCCAGGTATATATTTTAATTTATCCTTTCCTCCTGTTTTTTTTGCTTACAAACTTTGGTAAATTAGAATATTGTGAAAGCTACATAAAGGGATAGCTTTGACTTTGCTCATTCCTCCCTTCACACCTCAGCACCCTGGAAGACCTTCTCTGTGTACCTTGACATGCAAATGGAAGGTGGTTGCCGCAGATTATTCTGCCATTGGTTATTGAAATATTTTTTCTGCTGGGCAGCACTCCTCCCTGTAATTTTGAGGATGGAAAGCCTTTTAGTCAGTTGATTTTAAAAACTTGTATGAGATCACTTTTTTGATGTTGAAAAAAGCCAAGAAACAAAGTCACCCAATTTACTTAAAACATCATGGACGCTTGATGGACACTTAACTTGATATTCCTTTAATTCTAGCCTTTTGTCAGTACAACTGATTTCGTTTAATTGCACATATTTAAATTAAAATGTCCTGTGATGAAAATGTGAAAACATCTAAATAAATTCGTGCCTCTTTTTAATTTAAAAAAAAAAAAAAAGGAAAGTTCCTTCCTCTCACTTTATGTATTTTTCTGCCCTTTTCCTTTTGTTTTCCAAGCATCCAAATGTAAAAGAGCTTGATAAAAATGTAGTAGTGGGATGGGAGAAGGGAAGGAGAGGTAAGATAACATTATTCCGGGTCCTTGCTCTGCTTTGTAAGGACAGATTTAATCTTTGGACAGCATCAGAAGATAGGCCTGAATGACTGCCTGATCATCTCTTCACTCTCTCCTCTTTTATCTGGATTATGCTTGACTCTTTTCGGGGATGATATCTCACTTTTCTTATTTGGTAAACTAGGCTATTGTTTCCCTGTATTTCACTTACTGTAAAATGTTTTCTTTCTTAACTTCAGACGATTGTTCCCGAGTGGTGAGCATGGTGTCAGTGGAGACAGGGTGAGAGGATGGAACTATGTAACTGGGGACAGATTCTGCCATATTTTGCCAGTTAGCAGTAGCTTGTTCTCAAGTGCTCTTGACTTCATGGCAGTTTGCAGCAGAAAAAAATGGATAAAAGGGGTCAAGTTCTGCCTTGTAATTGAAAAATGAGGAAAGATTATGAGTATTATGGAATTTGAAATAGTCTCAAATGGCAACTTAATTTTCAGGTTAGTAAATACCCAGAATAACAGGACACGAACTGGGTGGTTTTTGAGAGAGCATTTGTTCACAGTTTGATTTATTACTGCTTCTTGTTGCCTCATGATAAACACGAAAAAAAAAAAGAAGAAACACAAACACAAATGTCACAGTGGTCTTTTTTGCATTTAACAGTGAATCTCAAAGCTCAGAGTTTTAGTTCAGAACCAGAAACCTCACGAGAGAATACTAAAATGTGCGGTGCTGGGACTTCGTTTGTTGTCACTGGAATGTATATTCTGTGTGGTAATCTTTTATCTAGTTGTGCACTGAAAATAAAAACCCCAAACCCCACTGTAATTATATTTTGCTTGTTCATGCTGAGTAAAACATGTCAGACTTTTGGGGAGAGCAGGCTGAGGTGCAGAGGAACCAAGCATGAGCATGTGCTAGTGTTTCACAGCGTGTGCAGCCTGATTGTTGGCACCAGCATCAGCCAAGCCTCAAGAAAACCAAGGGATTGCTGCTGTGCTCGTGACAAGGGCTTGGGTGAAGGTGGTTACAGGCCAGCTCATTAAAAATTATGAACATGTGTTGTGCCATGTTTGATGAGAGTTGAGAGAAGGCCAGAGTGAAAGAGCTTACATAAAAGCCAGGACATAATGCAGTTGACTCACTCAGCACAAGGTTGTCTCTGCACAGGGCACGTATAGCCGTAATTGGTGCAGTAAGTGCTGCTGTGTCTTTCGGGAAGTGTTGGGAGCTTCAAGTTCCGTTAAGAGGTTGATGACCACCCGCCCACAAGCGTAGGTGATGGGCATTTCACAGGAGGCACATGGAGAGCTTCTCTGGAGGAAGCTACTGCTCTTTTCTGGCTCTCTCCCCTCAATGGCATCAACATTAAGACCAGGGATATTCATGGAAAATCACATACTTCCTACAAGAGGGCCATGTCTGTAACAGCAGGGTGCCTACAGTAGAAGAAGGCAGCAAGACAGAAACTCCCTTTTCCTTCTTAATGGCTCTTTCAAAGCAAAGCAGGGCTGCAACAGTATCTGACATAGTTGTATGGAGCATGCCTCCCATCCTGGAAATGTTTATTCTGAGCTCAAAAATAATGCTGCTGGACCAGATCCACCTCTGGTGTTCATTGTGGGACATTGGACTTGCTGTTGGTGGGATATTAAGAAGTCTGTGACCATAGCTGTGGGTGCAGAGTGTTTTAGTGGGAAGCATGGAAAGGCCCCACAGAGCACCTCCATGTCACCATGCCAGATGCTGGATATTGCTCAGGGACACACTCCCTGTGCAAGGCATGACTCTGGCTCTCCAGTGGGATTTTCACCAACTCCTTTAGATAGACTAACATAATGGATCAAGCAGGCT
>VZTE01006250.1:2296793-2373071 GCA_013397775.1 Eulacestoma nigropectus | reverse complement strand
GGGGGGGGGGGGGATGGCAGAGGAGTGTGGCTGGCTGCCGGTTGTGCTCTTACTTTAGGGAGTTTGGATTTGTGTTTCCAGATCTTCACTTGAAGACGGCAAAGGACGGTTTGCGGAAGGTAAGAGAGCCTCTTCCCCAGCACTTATATCCTGCCCACGTGTACTGTGACCACCTGGGTGTTTGCTCAGGCCCGCAGAGCCAGCACACTCGTGCTGGGAAGTGATAAACAGGAGACTGTCGAGTTGTTGCTGGACACGATGTGTATATTGGGAAGCACGGGATTTTTTAGCAAAGAGATCGGCTGCTTTTACACACTGAGATGCTTGTTAAGCTAATGAATTCCTCTCTTCCAAAAACGGGATAGTCTTTCTTTTCTTAATCAGGACATAGCTTAGGGAAACAGAATATGAAGAGTACAATGAAAATGCTTCTGTTCTCAACAGTGGAAGTAATATGCCTAACTTAACATGTAGGTTGTTTCCAACAAAGATGTTATATTTGTTTTGGTATGAATTGGGGGAAAAATTATCCTTATGTCTTCTTAATTACATCTTTTCCAAATGCGGTGTGGTTATTTTGTGGCACGGTTCTTGCCAGAAGTGAAATAAAGTTACTCTTACTAGTTTTGAAGATAAACTAAGTCGGGTCACCAGAGGTTTTCTCCTTCCTACAGGCTTAATGAAGTGAAAGCAGGAGATCCTTTGGAGGAGGCAAGGGTGGGAGAGCTATGGGATCACAAAATTTGGCAGAGCAAGTGATTGAGTGGGGTGTCTTTATTAGTTTGTCAGCATCACAGTTACAAGTAAAATATGCTTGCAAAATGCAAATTCAAGTAGTTTTAAATGAAAATTGAAAAAATGCTTTCCCCCTATTTTTCTTAGTAAGAACAGAGTCTTTCACTTGTTTGGCATTGTTTTGTCGTTCTCCTGTCTAGGAATCAAAAATACAAAGACTGAGTAATACTGCTTATTCTCATGAATTATTGTAGAAATCTTTACAGCGTGCTCAGTTTGGAGGGAGTTCCTCAGCTCCCCCCTGAAATGAGTCCTTGCCAGCAACAAGTGTGTTGATATATGGATCTGAAGGACTTGGGCACGATGCCAGCTCAAGCAATTTAAATGACATGGTTAATAGTATTTCTGCTGTCCTTATCACACAGTAGTTGGCTTTAACAAACTCAGCGACTTCCAAGTGATAATCACAGATGACAAATTAAGTGGAGTCCTAGCTCTCATGTTCAGATGAAGTCTCTTTTGCACAGATTGGTAAATATGCTAGTTCCAGATGGAGTATAAAAATTTGTAAAATATACCTCTCTTCTCTAAATATGTGATTTCTTTCAGACAAATAAGAACCAAATAGACTATCTGAAGTATTTCTAAACCTGAAGTGTTCTCATGGATTCTATTACTAGCAGTGTAATTTTAAAAAAAATTTTCTGTAGTAATAAATGTATATGGGACACTGCATCCTTCAAATGAATCTTTATCAAACGCTTCAAAAGAGGAAACAATTTTACATAAATTAGGTAAGCCAGTATAACAAATATAACAAATTAAAACACTTTGTAACTCTTGTAAAGCAATTAGGATGGAAGTGAAAAAGATAATTCCATCAGTTTCAGTGTGAAATAAGTAACCTTTAAAGAGCAGAAAATATAATTTCAGAAAATATGCACCCTGGTAAACAGCTGTTTCACAATGGGAATTTGAAAGTTCTTTGAGTACCTCTGGTAATCATACCAACTTTTCCCCTTGTCAAATTAAAAGATTACAGCATAATATGTAACTACAGAAGAAGAGGCAGAGTAATACAATTGACAGTTTAACTGCAAATTGCATGTATGATTGCTTAGTTTATGACTTTTTTTTTTTTTGAAAGGTTTGATCCTAAAAATATCATTGCCGAATCTCATCTTCCTGATTTTCAAACCTGCTAGATCTTGCCAAAAGCTGTAGAAATGCTCATGTTCTCAGCAGCTGTTGAGTTTGCTAAAGCACCTAATAATAATGTGTTTTAAATCTTGTGACTGTGATGGAAATACAGTGCTGTGTGTTTAACTGATAAGTTTGGAAATACTCTTCTTAATGGCCAAGATTGTGGTTTTGAAAATGAATACATGAATGTGAATTGTCATCACAGATTTTGTTTCTTGTGGCTCTGTTTGCAAAATTCATACCTTCAAGAGTAGTGAAAGCTAACAAGATACTACCTATGTCTTAAAAGTAACAATAGATAAATAGCAGTACTTTCCTAAAAGCCTGAAGAAGTCTAACACATTTTTTTTTTTAACCTTGTGTCTCCAATAATATCACAGTCACACCAAAAGTTACTAAAGTGTTAGCTTCTGTCAAAGTGAATGACCCAACCTGAGGTAGTAACGAAATGTTGCCTGCGGCCCGGAGAATGGGGCAAAGAAGGGAACGTGCCTTTATGTATAAATTCACTGTATAACAAATATGTTAATTTTGGTCACTCCTCAGCAGTATGGATGTGCTCTGTTCATTAAAACTAAATACTTGTTGGTTCCAAGTAATATTTGGAAAGATACTTCACATCATCAAGTGTTTCTAGAAATGCGTTTAATTGAGTTGATAGGTCACTATCAACTTCTTTTTGGATGCTCTGAAATCATGATAGTGTCTTTCCAATACTCAGGATGTGAAGTTAAAAGTGATCTTCATCGTTAAGCATTATAACTTTCTTTTTTCTCCCTGCAGCCCTCCTCAAACCTGATAGCTTTTTCAGTTCCACAGTTGGCCCCATGTTCCACTTTTCTTTTTACTTTGAAGGTTGTGCAGAAGTCTTGTCAGGGTCTGCAGTTGTACTACTCTGTGTAGGGCTAGGTGGCCACGCTTGAAACCATATGGGTGTTACTTTCCCAGAATTGTTACCACCATTCCCAATTCCACTTTTTTGTTAAACTCAATGCTAAGGATTGCTTAGTTTATACTGTATCACAGTAGAAAGCACACGCTAAACATCATGTACTTGAAAAATTACAAACCTCAAAGGGTTGGGTTTTTATGGGTGGGGGTTTTGGATTTTTTTTTTTTTTTTTTGGTTGGTTGGTTTGGATTTGTTTGGGGTTTTTTTTGTCAAAACTAGGCACATTAAATGCACAGAAAAAGTGTTCAGGTTCAGAAAGCTTTATGAATGTAGTGCATATGAAACATTTCTCTATAAAATGTCTTTGTCTTTTATCCTCTCGTTTGCCATGTTCATCACTTAAGCCCTGAAATTGCCAGCATGAGTAATAAGCACAGTCTTACTACTGTGAGACATGCCACTGAAGTAATTGGAATAATTTTTGGTAAAACAGTGCCCTGTGTTTGCAAAATGTACTAGCCCCTGTCTTTTAAGCTCTGCAGGGAAGGGAATTGTCTTCAAAGTATTTTCTGTAAAGTGCCTGGCATGACTGCATGTGCCAAAATATGATAAATAATAACAAACAGTAGTTGACAATTTATGAAGACTTTTTTTTAAAATTATTATTATGATTTTGGAATTCGCCTATAGGGTGCTTTCCAGCAAAAACAAAAATGCCAAAGTGGCTTCCAGCTGGGGCAAGATGTGCTGTGATGGCAAGAGAAGCTTTTCATCTGAATGGAACACACATTTAATCAATAGTATCTTCTGTGAAGCCATCGGGCCAAAACATCAACTGGCGTAAATCAGTGACCTTCCACTGAAGTCTGCAGAGGCACGACTGACTTACGCCAGATGATGTGAGTGTCCTTTTTGGCTTTAACAGTTTTCCTTTAATCTTCCTGCTGCTTAAACTTTTACTATGATCTGCCCACATTCCAGAAGCATGGAAGGACGATGGGATAATGTTTCCTTACTTTCCTCCTCCTTTCAAGCCTTTGGAGGCTTTTCTTTTGCGTGATGGTGTATGCTTCATTAGTTATATATGCTCTAGTGTCCTCTTCAAGCCAGTGAAGGTAGCTGCCTTCCTCAAAATCACACCTGTCATTATATTCTGAAAACCTCCAGTCCTGTCTAGCTTGCCAGATGCAAGTGTATTGCAAACAGCAACCTGATCATGGTGTATTTGTAATTAAAGGTTTCTAATACCGTTGTTAGTAACCCTCTTATTAACAATTTGTGTCACGTGAAGAAGTTTTAAAACATTGCCCCCTGCATTTATTTCCCAGGATAATTTTATTTTGTCTTCTAAGGGTCGTAATATGTTTAGTTACTAAACTGCAACATCGCTATGAAATAATTGAAAATGCTGAGTTTCTATGTCTTGTGTGGTGGGATGACTCCAATGATACTTAGGCAGTAAATAGGAGAAATAAGCATTTTTTCTTTTTCTTACAAGCCTCTAAAAATTATTTTTGAAAGCAGTGTTAGTAAACTAATTCTTGTTAGACATGGAAATGATTAGAGAGTCACTTATTTTCAAATGTTTAAGCTAACATTGTTTCCTATTGAAGTATGCCATTTTTAGAATTTCAGCATAAAGATTTTTAACAAAACTTGCTTTGTTAACTAATGTAGAAAAGTAATCAAGTTTCTTAGATGCCTGCCCAAAACTGTTGGTTTTGAAGTAAGATTTGAAACAACAGAGAAATCATAAATCCTAAAACACAGGGACACAGGCATGCTCTGAGGAGAATGGTATTAACTGCCTAATCGTACATTTTTTCTCAAACTTCTCACCCCATGTCCAGTTTTCCTGATCTTTATAAACTAATAATATCTTCACTGAAAAAGAAAGTAATAAGATGAAAATGTTGTGCCCAGATGCTGTACTGCAGAAGGTCACACAGAAATGTCTGTAGAGCCTGATAGAGAGTGGATTCTGCAAGTGGAAATGAGCATACTCCATTTCCTTTGAACTGACTGGAAAGTTACTTTCCTCTTTCCACTTGCCAGTTCTTCCAGAGCTATAAAGGACCATAGTAACCAAACCTTTCACCAACATTTTATGAAAGCAGAAAATATATGTAATTACAACATTTCAAGTGACTCAATAAAGATACATAGAAAACCAATATTGTATACAATAATTTTAGTTTTTACAGGCACTCCGTTGTCTATTTCCTTTTTGTTTGTAGCTAGGAAAAACCTTGGATGGAAATGGGCCAGAAAAGGGCAAGAGTTGATGCCAAGAAAGTAAAGCACACTTCAGAACTTGACTTGATTTTATTTTCTATTGGTGATGCTGTCTTTGCAGAAAGTGAAAATATTCCAATGAAAATCTAAACTGGACTGAAAGGCTGTAAGAGTGAGCCATTTTCAAAAATGTGTCTCTTCAATATACTTCTATCTTGTATAAGAAGACGTTTTCGGTCTTTGTTTTATACCTATTTTATTGTCAGAAACACTTTGCTGGTCTGAAATTAATCCTAGTGGGACATCAGCTCCAGCTGAGTTATGATAGTTCGTGGCAGCTGAGTGTCTGATAGAATTCTAACTTAAGAACCTGGTCCTGCTAATGTAGCATTGTCAGATTTCATAGGTAGCATGTTACAGTAAGGAAAATGAATTTCCAGAAACTTATCCTAGAATTCCTTAAAAATATAAGTTTATAAGATGCTTTCATATGGGAGGGAAGTCCTGCTATTTCACAGGTTTTAGTGGTTTTCTTAAACTTCTGTATGGTAATTACAAACTGCAGCTAAGTGATGAAGAATCAAATGCTGTAAACTTGCATCATAAATTGTTATGTCTAAAGGTGTTTTCAGGGTTGCAAATACTTCACTGGCATTTAATCTAGAGCTAAAATAAAATGATTTCTCAGTTCAGATTTCTGTTACATATTTTCAAGTGTTTTTTTTTCCCCCCACCTTTTTAATAAAATTACAGGAGTATAGAAAAGACAAGAAGTGGGTGTTGTGAAGTGATTTAGAGAAAGTAAAAAAAGAAAATAATTTTCTAAGTGAAAATCAGTAACGCTAGATATTATTGGTTTTGTATGAGCTTTGCTCCTAAAGAGCAAAACACCCCCAAAAGTTGGAGTTTTTTCCTTCAGAAGTTTTATAAATATTTTAAAACAGTGGAAGAACTTATATATTGTGTTGCTTTTTTCTTGTAGTAAGGATGTTTTTAAGGCTAGGTCGCTGAGGATTTCATATACCAACCTAAATGATTCTACAATTCTGTATTAACTAAAGACCTCTCCCGGCCACTCGCAAAAACTCTGCGTGGTGCCGACTCATGTAAAGTTTTTGTTTATAAGTAATTTGAGTAATATAATGGACATGCTACATTGGATAGCAGAACACTGAAAAGTTTGTGCATCGGGAGTTTAATCCTTCCAGCCTTGCTCTGCAGTTGCTTTTGGGCAAGTGAAGTGTCCAGTTATATGAATCTGCAGCAGGAGGGGAACACATGGGATGGTTCAGACAGAAAGTTGTTTGTGTGGGAGTGTTTGCAAGATTAGAGCTTTGTACTGTAAGTTGGCTCTCATGATTTCAAAATGAAAGCATTTTAACTTATAAGCTTAAAAATAGTTACTCTTAATTTAAATACACATTGACAGGCTCCTGAAGTCTCCTAAGTGCTTTTCTGCTGTGACTTTGTATGCTGAATTATCTGAGAATGAAATAAATCTATCACAACGAAATTTTTTAAAAAATAAAATAAATCCTATCAAAGCAATTGTTAGAAATTACACTATTTGATAAGATCATATGCTGAAAATAAAGAGGGAAATGAGATCTGACAGAGGTAAAACCAGGTAAATAGCTTTCAGCTCTGCTTTTGTTATTCAAGAAGAAAGAGAAACAATAGGTGCTGTTTAGAGTCAGGAGCTGCCCTTCTAACCTCTGCAGCTCTTAAAATGCCTGAAGGTTATTGCATGGTTCATGGTGGCTTTTATGTTTGCAGCTCAACTTTTAATTTTCTAACAGAAGGAGATGTGGTATCAGCCTGCTGATAAACACTGTAGGGAACAATCAGAGAAAAGAATGGAAAAATTCCCTCACACTTTTTTCCTCCATTCCAGTTACTGAACTATACTGCCATATTTTTAACAGAAGAAGAGCACTTCCTCCTGTGTTAAGCTGCCAAAGTTGGAGACTGATTTTCAAAAAGTAGGAACATTATGAGGATGGGATATGCTTTTGCATTCAATAACCCCAGCCCAAACAGATGGTTTGTTGCATGCTGTTATGGGAAGTGATCTGAACATCCACAGGGGCTGAATGTATTTCAATAATATTTTTAATTCTTGCTGCACTGGCAAAACAGTCGAGTTTGCCTTAAATCCAACCTTCTCAACATCAAAACTCCAGCTGCCTGGCTCAGAAGTGTTCCCACCGAGTGAGAGAAGCACACTTTCTGTGTGAGCTGTAAAGTGGTGCCCAGTGTAAGTAATACAGAGGAACTTCAGCCAGCGCTCTGGCCCTGTCCTTACATGTGCTGCTTGAATTTGTTGGTGTGATCACTGCCAGTGTTTGGAATACCGTGCTTGCTGCGATGCTTTGTACTTGGATACCA
This sequence comes from Eulacestoma nigropectus, assembly GCA_013397775.1. Classification (NCBI taxonomy): domain Eukaryota; kingdom Metazoa; phylum Chordata; class Aves; order Passeriformes; genus Eulacestoma; species Eulacestoma nigropectus. The sequence continues at coordinate 2,365,618 of VZTE01006250.1, read as the reverse complement.
GTGCAATCAGAGGAGAGAAGGGGTCAGCTTCTGAAGGTATTGTTTTCAAGCACAGCTGAAAGTAATGGAATGTAACAGTTTTAGGAATGTACACCTGTGAGTATATAATAAGAGAGTATCTGTTTGTGTATTTTCACCGCTGACACTCAGATCAAAGGTCCCCTAGGTGGTGGTGGTGTAAGAAAAAGGGAAAGGGGCCACATGTCTCGGCAGCTCTGACCTGTCGTCCTGTTTGTTGTTTGCAAGTTTTCACTAGAAAATCAGTCATGAGCCTGTTTCGATGAGGTGACTTACTTTCAGTTACTACATATGAATATGCAGTTCAAAAGAGTGGCAGTGATTAGAAGAAAAAATACTGTCAGCAAGTGCTGCTACTTAAATACCAAAACTAATGTCCAGTCTTGCATTGAACTGCACTGGGATATTGTCACAAGCGCTTAAAAAAACCCATTGTGTTTTGGGGCAGAGACCTCTGGATGACCGATGCCAAAAAGGATGACAAGTAAACTGAGAAACATCCTCAAGCCTTTACAAACACATACCAGCTAAAACAAAAAGCCAAGGAGGCATCTGTCTCTTGCCTTTCAGCTTACTTAAAGCTAAAGGAAATCTATCCCAAACGGAGGAGGATCCTCCAGGCCCTGGAAGATGTTTAATTAATCATCAATTTCATCTTTCTCATTAAATGGCTTTGCTTTTCTCTCATGGGCAAATTAAAAACCCGGGAGAAACAATGACACCTGTTAAATTGTCCTCTGTTGCTGAGCATGGTTAAAAAAAAAAAAAAATTAATTTTAGATATACAGAATAAGTAGTTATGCTTGGTTTCTTTTTATGTGGGTTGTGAGGATGTGTGTTGGTACATATTTGTGTCATAATAATGTATGTTATTGCTCCTGGCAGTAATTCTCATCTTCTTTAACTGAACTTGCTGGAATCAGAAATACTAGCTTTTTAAAAAATTTAATAAGGTAGAGAGACTTTTGCCATCAATTTTTCACTTGCTTCTGTGACACATCTGACTTAGATGTATAACAAAGGTGTTTTACGTGAGAGTCCTGATGTCATTTATCGTGTTGCTTCAGTGCTGACATTTTGTTAGCGACGGGGAATTTCGGAAGAATTTTCCATTGACTCAAGGAAGCCAGCAGCCACACTGTTAGACTTTTGCATGGAAATCTGAATGTAGATACGGCGAGAAGGAAACTACTTATGATTTTGGGTGCATGTTTTGTAAGAAGTAGGAAGCCAGGGGTGTTGGGTAACTGTGGTCATCAAGAGTTTACTTTGTTGTCTGTGCTCAATGTGCATAAGACCTCTTGCAATCATTTTTCAACATGTTGTGGAAAGTTACTAGTGCTTTGATGATACACATTTTTTTCTTTCCTGGTGGGCTCTGCAGCTCCAGTTTGCTCTGGATGAATTCCTGAGGCACATGGTTTGCTTTCTTGACTCAGGCCTGGGAAATCTGCACCTTACTAGGTGATAAAGACGGTTGTTTGGACAGTTTGATTTAAGATATTATTTCTGAGACAGAGATTGAGATCGAGATTGAGATCTTTTTTTGCTTTACCCAGATTTATTCCACAGAAAATCACAAGCTGGGTATAATTTGCAAATGTTTGCTTTAGTTGCAAAGTTTTCACAGTGTGTTCTCCCAGTTGAAGGGTGGGGAAAATATGCAAGGCCTGTGACAGCATTTTACACAACCTTTGGCTACATGGTTTTGTTTTATTTTTGTTTTCTGTTGGCAGGCACTAAAGCGGGGGTGTTAATTCGTGGCCTGCTAATTTCGCTTAGGAGGTCTATTCAGCCACCAGCACGAAAAAAGGGTTACCAGCCTTGCTGTTGCCTGTGGCAGCTGTGGTGCAAGAGCGGCAAGTGCTACTACGATCACAAGGCTGGACTGCTGTAGTTCACTCGCAGTAAAGCCTTCAGCCCAGCTCCGGCTTTGCTCGCCCTTTGCGTCTTTGGAAAGCAGCAGTGTGGCTGCTTGTCAGCTGGTGGTACTGTATGCTCGCTGTGTCACCCCTCTGGTTCTTTGGGTTGTCAAACTGTGTGAAGTAGTGATTTGACTTTAAGGTGGTAGGACCTAGTTACCTTAAAGACTGCTTCCTGAAGCTTCAGCCTGAAGAGTGCTTGCCTTCAGATGTAACCCCTTTAATTTTCCCACCATCATATTGACTATGAGCAGGGGTTGTGAGATGTTTACCTTCTGGACTCTGCCCCCGGCCTCCAGTTTTATCTTTGGTCCATCTTCAGTCATTTGGCCGAAGTGGCATTGTTACAGAAGGTGTAGGTCCACAACAGCTTAAACTCCCTCTTTCCTTGCAGTTCCTGCCTTCTCCCTTGCTCTAGAGCTGGCTCACAGCTCTACAAGCCACCATAGAGCCCCCAACCTGCAGATTAAACCACAGAAAATCAAGAAGCTTTCTGCAGGGTTTTCTCCCCGAACTGGCTTTTCACAGCAGTGGACCAGTTCTGCCACCAGCAGCAAAGATGTGGTGGGAGCAGACAGCCTGGATAACAGGGAACATAGCACAGCCCTAGCACCAGCACAATTTAGTTACCATTAAAGTATGGTGAAAATGCAGCTCTTTCCTAGCACTGCGGTTATCGCCCATATTTCTAAGCAGGAAAGCCTTTTCATTGTTTTATCACATGTATGGACATATGAGAGAGCAAGAGGAAAGCCTGAGACATGGTCAGGCATCATTGTTAGAGAGGCTGGGGGAGGTGTCTTTTTTAAATGTTACTAAAATCCTTGTTGTTGCCAGTGCTGAGAGCTGGTCTGTACTGCCATGTTGTTTGTTTGATTTTGTATTTCAAGACAATATATCAGCATAGCAGACCGGGAAATTATACCACTTAAACCCAAGGAACAAGGGTGCAGTCTGTCTACATCTATGTGTCTCTAGTTCCTGCTATCTTATAAAAAAACTTAATACCATAGCAGGCATTTTTGGCTGAGGAAAGGGGTCTATTTACAGTATTTACGTAAATATTTTTTTCTGGAGGAAATGCCAGTCACTCTACTTCATACTTTAGGTGATTAGCCAGTGGGAGAAAATGAGTTTGTTGCTGTTTAGCTTGCTAAAGATGATAAAACACATTCAGCTTATGCTTTTGCCTTTCAAATGTCAGAATTTATCTTCCTTTTTTTTTTTTTTTCCCCTACAACAAGACTAGATAACTAAAATATGAGCAGTCTGAGTCTGAAATTGGTAATGACAAATATTTTATAAAATTTATTTTCGTATTTTGGTAATCAGCTGGAAAGTTGAATAAATCAAAACTCCAAAACCTGGATGTGCTATATGTATAACTTAAAAAAAGAACAAGAAAGTTTTGATTAAAATACCTTGCCCTGACCGTTGCTGAAGTTTTCCTCTCTTGATGTATGAAATGTCAAAAGCCAGCAAAAATACTTAGAGAGTTCAAGGAGAGGAGGAAAGAAAAAAAAGCTAAACAAGAGAGAAAATTGGATCCTGATACAAAAATAAAGCAACAAGTGTAATGCCTTCTGTCTTCAGAATAATGTTAAAATTAGTGTGAATTCCATCCTTGGAGGGGCTTTGTCATGTTACAGTGATTCATAGGATAAAGAGATTTTTATATCTTTTTTGCTTATATTTAAGTGGGATTTCTCTCAGATAACAAAGAAACACACACTCAAAGACTCTTTCTGCCTCATTTAAACACCCCACCTTATCAAAACTCCATTTCCCTGAGTGATGGATCCTGGCTCTGGATGGGAGAATGAAGTATTCAATTACCTTATTTTCATGTGCTAATGAAGCAGAATGTGGCTTTAGGGGTTTTCTTTTCAGCAAGGTAGCCTGTTTGGTTATGCACATGCCGCCTTCTTATGTTTCCTTCCGTGTCCCTGCCTACACTCAAGTGGTGCCCTTAATGGGCAACAGGGGCTAATCCGTCTGCCTGACAGCGAGCCTTGGCCTTCTTCAGCCCAGCGGGAGCAGCCCTGGCCTGTAATTAGCGGAGCCATCAAGCCAAACTGTTTGGCTCGAAATGATTTCTTTTGGCACCTCTTGCAACAACTTTATATACTGAAAATCCGTGAAGGATGGTTGTTTTGAGGGTTTTTCCCTCAATTTTTCTCTGCATCGCTGAGTGCTGCTGTGAGCTTGCAATTCCTCAGCCAGCTCTGACAACCCTGCCTACCCTGAAATGGGAAATGTACAGCTTCTAAGTGTTTGTCCTGGTTTGTTCAACTGAGTTTAAAAGTGCAGGCACATTTGTGACTGAGAGCCAGGTTGTAAAGGGTATCTTTTATAGCAATGTGCTGATGAGGTAGGAAAGGCATGTATTCAGCGCACATACTTCTCAGTACTGGCACACGCTCCTCGGGCATCCTCAGCTTTACTTCCATGAGGGATACTGTTTGGATGGGTAGGATCACTGGTACCCTTGATGTTAAGCTTTAACTTAGTGCTTGGATGAAATAGAGTATAACTGTTCAATGCTTTGCATAATAGCTCCTTAGCTGCAGTTGCACATCCTTTTAGGACCATATAATGAAAATAAACACATTTGGGGTTTTTTTTTTCTAGTAACTGTATGCTAAGAATTACTGTGTCAACTTCACCCCAATGGATGATTGAGGAAAACAGCCATACAGGAGTTAGGAGTTACTCACTGCCAGTTACAAGATGAGGAATTGGAAAAAGGCAACAAATTTTCCCTTATTTCTTCCCCCAAAGAATGAAATAAGAAAGCTTCACAATGTACGTTGAAACATACGCGAGTTAGGAATTTTTGTGTGTGTGGAGACTTCTGAAGAAAGCAAAGAATGACTTAAATGGTTGTGGTAGGTGTAAGAATAGTCACCTTCAATTCTCCTAGTAGTTAAAAGGAGGAAGTGTAAGAGACACTGAGGATTTTGTAAGGTGCACCATGCTGCTTGGCATTCTGGTTTCTCCTGAAGAGGGAAAGAAATGTGTGAAAACAGAAATTGGATATATTTTTGATATACTCTTTCACAAAGACACTAAGGTTAAAGTAGTGGTTTAGCCCTGTCAGGAATTACAACAGGTGAAAAAGTTGGATGTTGAAGGATAACAGTCCTCAGCTCTCGAATCCTATTTAAATGGAGCTTTAAAAAAATAATATTCCAAGCAGTGTGTGTTAAAGGCAGAGAGAGATCAAGAAGCAGCCCTGATCATTGAGGGTACCTGGCCAGTATTTGAAGTTATATATGTTAAGGCTGCTGGGGGAAGATGACTGGAGAAGTGTGCAAGAAAATGAGGCAACTCAACAACATACAATGAAGTGTGTTACTAAGTCTGAAGTGCATCACAAGCCAGATTTGATTAATGCAGTGACATTTCCAATTCCCCTTCACGGAGGTGAGGCCAATACCATGTTCTGCTGTAGCTGGTCGGTATGGCTTTTGTGCAGGCATCCCAGCCAATGCTGCTCCCAGGAAATTCACCTCGTGTGAAGGAAATTCCCCGCATGCTTCCCCCCCTCCAGCTTTCCTCTGCTTGGAGGGGAATTTCCATGCCTCTCTCTTATCTCTTGTCTATCCTATCTCCAAGGTGTGCTGGGGAAAAACAAGGTGTATTTGGAGCTCTGCAGAGTACTGGCTGCCTTTGGCAACCAGAGAAGAATGCTATGGTCTGGCCGAAGTCACAGCAGCTCTTTCATCCCTTAAATTTGGGGAAACAGCCCTGTACTCTTCAGCTAGAGCTGTGTAAAGGAGGTTTTCATGACTAATAACTTTGCCAATACGTGCTGTTGTGGAAAGCAAAGCAATTAACTTGGTTGGTTATGAATTCAGTTTGTTGTTCTGGTTAAGAGTTGGAGAGTTTTCAGCTGAAACTTTTTTAAGCTTTTAATTTCTTTAATCGTTCTCAAAGTGTAGCATCTCAAAGCGTCCATTTTGAAATCACACATGTATTTTAAAAAATACTCAGACTTTCTTTGGGAACACTTCAGACTTTTTTGTTTCACATCGCTTAACATTATTCATTCATCCCAAAACAAAACTTTTACACTGTGCAGAAAAACCCCCACCTCCTACCTTTTTAACTGGTTTTGAGACAATTCTCCTCCTTCCCTCCACTTCCTTTTCTATGTTACTCTCTTGGATCCGAGTAAGCAGTGTCTGGTATCTCAGTGTGGCTTGAATTTACTGAACAAACTTTCCAGAGTTTTGAAAAAAATAAAGGGAAGCAATGTAGCAGAATGTCACTTGAAAAAGTAAAGTTAGTGCTGCACTTGGCAAGAGCAGATACTTACCGTGCATTCAGAGCTGGTAGCAAATTAAAACTAGTAATAAACTACGTATCTGTTTTGCAAAACTGTGTTTCTTAGAATCAAAGTAAGTTTCTTCCTTCTTTGGTTACCCTAGGTTGCAGCTTATTTCCCGTGTGTTTCTCAGTTGAGAATATCCCACTAAAGTTACTCTTTTTAGCTCACTTTCTGATTCTCACACCTCAGTACCCTGCTGAACCATTAAAGCTGGAAACAGTGCATAGGTCTTTGTTTCCATGAACATGCTTACTAAATTCTTTAGAAATTTGCAAGCCGGTGTGTTTTGGAAAACTCCTCTCAGAAAAACTAGATTTTTTCACTGCTTTCCATTTTAGAATGATGATGGTGATAGGAAACAGGAAAAAAAAAAAAAAAAACAAACAAAATATTTCATGGTGATAGAGGTAATACCTTCTACATTATTTTATATTGGGAAATACTTTGAGCTTTTTTACAGTGATGTGAATTGCACTGTGATATAGCTCTGTGTATTTATATATACATAACTCCTGGGCATGAATTTTGTGTGGGAAGCAGTTATCTTATTGAATCTCATCTCACTTAGGACGGAACTGTGAAAGCTGTATGATCATGCAGCATAACTTTTGTATATAATAGATATGTACAGCATAACCACCGAATTTGGAGTACTGAATAGCAGTATTCAGTGCCTAACAGTTTATAAGACAGTTGTATTATTGCTTCAGAGATTCACAGACTAGCAGTCCTCCTCCTGTCTGGTTATATTTATCCCTCCTAAGAAATATAAAGCCAACAGTGTCAAAATCCAAGCAAAACCAGGAAGAATTCACAGTGCAAAAATAGCAAAAGTCATCTCAAGAAGAGAAGCCTTCCCAGTGAATTGATTACAAATCTAAGATTAGCATTTAGATAATGTTGCTTCTTGCATATCAATAAACTCATGCAGATGTATGGGGCCATGGAGTTACACTGTGGCAGTGTCAGCAGACGTGTCTTGGGGAAACTGAAAGTATTTACAGCTAAACCCTTATTACAGCATTAAATTCAACCTGCTAAGTGTTGTGCATAAAGTAATCATAGAGCCACACTTAGGCTGTCGTGTGTTGGATTTCACTTCAGCTTCTGTGTAATCTTCAGGATACGAGCAAGTAAAGCCATGATGGTAGCCTGCACTTGAGGTGACCAAAATACGGTAAATGTCAGAAATCCACATCTGAAATAAGAGGTCACACGCTCTTCACCAAGCGCAGGCAAAGAAAAAAGGCCCTTTGATGTGGCTGTAGTGTAGTATCAGCTTTGTCTGTAACAAGACCTTTGTGCTTCGAACTTGATTTGTGTATAAAAGGCTGTACTGTTGGGTGGAAGGACTGATACAGGCTTATCCTTCCTGTCCTCTCCACCCCCACCGGCCTTCTGCACCTCTCGGGTGACCTCTGTTTTGGCTGGTTTGAGTCTCAGCCAGCTAGTCCTCATCCCAGCCCAATCACCTAAACCCCCCAGATAATCCCATTCCAGTGCATAAACCAGAGCAGCCATAACAGCAGTAAACAATTGCATAGCAGCTGCTTATTGCAGACGTACCCCCACTGGAGAGGCCGATGGACATCAAATGCTGCTGCTCAGAGAGCAGCACCCCAGGTGGCAATGGATGCCTTGGTGTCTCCCTCAGGTACCCAGCACACACAGCAGTTTCCATACCTACAGAGTTTAATACTTTGCTGAATGTATACCCCTTCTTAATATTAGCACTGCCCTTCACCCCACTGCTGCTCATACCTGTTTCTGTGCCTGGGGCAAGACCATAAGGATCCCTCTGCCATTGCTTTCTCCTTCAAAGTCCTCATTTGCTCTGGCATTTTCTCACTGTAAAGGAGTTGGTTTTGATATACCTGATCTGACAGCATAAGACAAGACAGTGCCCCTCTTTGAGTCATAATTATTTACAAAAAAAAAAAAATTAGACTTCTATCCCTGGATATGTGAACATGGTAAATCTTCCAATGTTGTATTGTAGGCAATGGATGCAGTAGGAAAATGGTAACGGATGAAATAACTAAGTGAGGCATCTTACCTGCCTTTCTGCTTTACTTTTTTCGCACTACTACAGTCTTTGAAGTACCTTTAGGTTTTGTAAAAAATAGGTTAGGTATTCTTCTAGGTAAGAAACGTCCTTCCCATCACATTGCTGTAATTAATCTGTTATGTGGATCTCTGGTCCTCATAGTTCAGCCATGAAATGATGTTGGCTGGTTTGAGAAGAAATCCTCAGCTCCTGCGTAGGTACTGCACAGTCAGGAATGTGTATGATGAGGTTGTTTGCTTCATTCAGAATTCAGACTGTCCATGGACATGGCAGAAGGTGGAATTTTCCAGTTAGTTAAGGACATGCTCAACTTGATTATTGAAAATTAAAGGGGTCCCACACATTATCACAGCAGAATAGTCACTATTGTGGTGCGTGCATTGGCATGTTTTCTCAGTGCAGAGACTTGGGGTGTAGGGACAGAAGGGTTGGCCTGAGAACTTTCCTTCCCTGGCTCCTGCTGCACCAAGAGCCAGAGCAGAGCAAAACAGGGCATAAAGTTTATACTGGAAAAGCACTTTCAAAGCCTGGGCTTCCAGTTAGGCTGTAATGGTGTTTCAGCTGCCAAGTTACTAATGTGTGGCACAGGTGAACTGGTGGAAACAGCTATTTCTGCTGTCCTGCTTCCTACCTCTCCATCCCAGAAAGTGCTGATATTTCCAACTCTGCCAATACAGTGCTGGCTGCACTGGTGTATAAAAATTGTTAGTGACTGGCTATGCAGTGTAACTTACTAGCATGGCTGTGGTCGAGGAAAATGAATATATGTTTGGAAGGAGCCAGAGCGCAAAGGTCTCTGTTACACTTTTGCCATGGGGAGATGAGAGTGAAAAGCAATGGGTGAGGTGTGCCTAGAGTCCCCTCCTCCCATTCTGTGGACTCGTGGGGCAGAGCTAACATGCCAGGTAGGGTACTCTGCTCCTGGGCTGGAATGTCGTCAATTCTTATTGACTTCCTTTTATTTTTCGAAACATATGCAGAGTATTTACCAGGCTATAAAAAATACACAGAGGAGTTCTCATGTGTAATTGCAGCTGCCAGAATGAAAAAAGCTGTGAAGCTGGTAATAGTGTATTTAGAAGGGAATGGGTTGCTTTGGGTTTTGATGTGATGTTTACACACTACCTTACAAAACTCGGTGCAATGCTTGAGCTCCCAGTGTAAAGGAGTGAAAATTCCTCTCTCTCAGGAGAGCCTTCAAACAGGGGTGTGTGAGTCAGAACTGCCAACTTGCAACGTCCGTGTTGCCCAGACTCCATCCCTCTGCGTGGCTGTGAGCAGAGAAACACAGGCCTCACCCCTGCCGTTTGCTCAGCAAATGGAGAGAGAAGTTGCCGGTGGGAGAGGCGACCTGTGTGGTTCTTGCACTGGCATCTGGGCAGCAGGTGTGCTCCCTGTGACTGCCTGTGGGCAGCTGGGACTGTGAGCTGCTACAGACACTGAAACAGGACAGTCAGAGGGATTTCAGAAAGCAGTGTCTTGATTTGTGTCCCCCAGACTCCTATCCCCATCGAGGTCTGTGTTAAGGAAAACAGGACTGTTTATCAGGTCTCAGGTGTTTTACTTGCCAGCCAAGCATTTGGGTTTCCACAAATATTCCTCAGCAACACATAGTATATGGTGAAGGAGTGTTTATTGTTTCTTTGTATTTAAATAAGGCCATTAAGGCCGTTATTAATTGTAAAGGAGGTATTAAAGCAGGGTCATATCTCCTGCCAAATTAATCCACCCTGTAATCCATTACTTTTAGTTATATGGTTTAATATCTTTGTGTGGTAAGGCATTAGCTGCATCACATGTTCGTGTTGAAAATCAGTTTGGTCAGTTCTAGATCTGCTGCACAGGCACTTCAGATCACAGTTCAGATGAAGGGCTGCCTCTCTAGGTATTGTCCTGGGAATTGCTCCTCCATGCATCAGAAATCTGGTTTTTCTCTTAGCTAGGTAAGGAACAAAAGAGCAGCTGATAGAAGTCACTCATCACTGTTAGCCATGAAACAGCCATGACCTTGTTTGTTTTGAGCTAATTTTTGGATGAAGAAAGCATTGACATTTCTTACCCCTCCTTTTAGATTGATGGGTGGAAGCAGTCCTTGGGATTTGGCTATTTTCAAAACAAAATATTTGACCTGAAAGGTAATATTTATAGCAGGCAGCTAATAGAAAACATACTTGTCCTCTCTGTGTCGCTTGTGTATGTGTGTATCCGCACTTTGGGTTCCCTCCTGGGCCTGACCTCTGCCGCACTCAATGCAGCTTCATTGACTTCACCTTCTATTCCCTTCTGCTGATAAATGAACCACTGGGAGCAGTGGGGCTCGGTATGCGGAGAAGCAGGGTGCAGGAAGTTCATAGCAGTCCCATGCCATTCTGATCCTCTGCAAATGTCCCTTCCTGCCGGAGTGATGGATGGTGTGGAGCTTCTGCGTCAGTCACTCCTGAACTCTGAAGGTCACCCGGGACGGCGTATTCTCCCTTTAGAAAGAGACCCTGCAGGGCTGTTGATTTAGTGACATGGAGCAAGGACTGACCCTGTCAGTCAGTGCAGTAATATTGGGAGTGGGGAATGGTGTTAGCATTGGGTCACTGGATCTGAAACAGGAGGAAATGATAGCTAGACTCTATAAAAGCCCTCCTCTGGGCTGCTGATTGGACCTGGCAGGTGGGAAGAGTCTATTTTGGAAGAGGTATCTGGCCAAAGGAGCAACTGCAGTCACAGCTCTCTTGCAGCAGCAAGTGCTTTGCATTTAAGTGAGGACTGGGGCATCCTCATCTGCTTGCAAACAGGCACTTTCTGGTTTTTTTCCTCAAGGTAAAATTATCAGGGGGCAGTACGTCTCTAGGGAGTTTAAAAATATCCATGTAATTAGAAATCGTGCCTGCAGTTTTTTGGGCTCCAGGTTCCTGTGAAGTTTGGATTTGAACAAATCTAATTTTCTCATGTTTGGACCTCTGTGTGTGTCAATCTGTCATTGTTCAGTGAGGATTTGCTGTGATGAGGTGTGGCTCAGTGGGATTCAAGGTGCGCACAGGACAGGCAGTGAGGTGCCTATGCCATTAAAATGAATGATGAGCAGAAGCAAACCAGTTGCAAAAGCAGCATTTGGAGAGAGGTGGGAAGAACCTGGGCTGAAACAAATACAGTTCTGGTCTCCCTATTTAGCCTCTACCTGAGATGCAGTGCTGGTGGCCTATTTACCATCGAGGCATTTGTTGTACTCTAGTCTGGGCATAGCTGCAGACTTCACCACATATTTGAAAACACATTCTGTTTTTTCCAGTCAAAATTGCTAATACACCAAACAGCAGTGACTTCACAACAGCTGGAGACCCAACACAAAAATCCCGCATTCCACAAACATAACAAAGTTCCAGATTTTGGTTCAGCCATTATGAGTTCAGAAATAGAGATCACATTCTAAGCAAGTTGGAATTTGAGTGAATTTGAATAGCTGACTATTTATTAAAGCTCTATTTAGACTGGGCTGTGATGAGGCTGGATTGCAGAGCTACAGGCTGCTATCAACACTCAGCAGGAGGTTATTTAGATTAAATACCAACTGTCTTGGAATGGTGGGAAAAGTTTCAGACAAAAGTTTTATTTACTGGGGTTTTGGATGAAGTTGTGGGATTGCAGTAATATTTTAGGAATTCTGCTGGGCCAGATAGTTTTCCTTCTTGAAGAAATGTTCTTTTTTCATTGCAGTGTTCTTGAATTCAACTCCTTTACGTATCATCTGATGAATACGGTTTATATCCAATTTTCTCTCCTCCTTTATCTCCTTACTGTGAGAATGTAATCATCCTTTTGCTTTCTTTCAGTCTGCATTTTTTTTTCTGCCAAGAGAAAAACAAGACAAGGGAGAAGCTTTTTGAGGGGGGAGGGTGGAGGGGTAAGCATCACAATTTTCTCATTTTTCTTGAGATTTTTCTCCCATATCCCACTTTACTTTTCCATTTTTCATACTGACCTTCCTTCTCACCTTTCCTTTTCCTGTGTTCTGTCTAAAGGGTGGGCTTGGTCCTCCCTTCTCATCTACTCTTTTATTTTTGAAAATAAGAATCATGACTGATTGTTTTTTCGCCTCATCATTTATCTACTTGTCCACACCTGTTTCTTTCACTTTGGTTTCCTTCAAGTTTCAGCATGCATTTTCTCTTGTTCTGTCTTTTGCTTTTCGTTTCTCCTCTGTGATTATGCCAGGTCCCCTGGTCCCCCCTCCTCTCCCTTCCAAGCTGCCATCCCTAGGCTTTCTTCCTCCTGCCCAGCCCCAGCAGAGTACTTTGCAGCTTGGCTGAGCAGCCCCTGCTGCCATTGCAGTGCCAGAGACAGACTCGTGCCTTTCTGTTTCTCCTGGCACAGTGGCATTCGGTTTGAGCGCTAATGTGATTTGCATCGTTTTATTTTGGGGTCAGCCCTTTCAAAAACTAATGCATGTAGGAAGCACCATAATGACTGTGTTGCAATGTGAGGCTTGAGCTGCACAAAAGAGGGTCCACTGGCTTACTTTCAGAATGAGTGCACAGTGTATAAAAATCACAGAGAGGAAAAATGATACTCATGCAGTTAATGTCCCTGTAAACAGAATGAGTGATTCTGTAAACAAATGTGGCAAGCAACTCCCTGAAATTAAGGAAAATGCATGTTTCCTGTAATACTGCTTCATGTTTATACAGGGTGTCTTGTCTTTTTTTGGCTCCATAGAGTGAGCAATACAAAATACTGGAAATTATAGTTAGACTATTAAAGGTCTCAACCCTTTCTCACTTACGCAAGTAAGTGAGATTTCCTGTTTCTCATTGTCACCTGACTGCCATGATGGAGGTATTTGGTACGATTGACAATTTTATCTAAAAGGCTTTTTTTTCCTTTTTTTTTTTTCCTGAGGCTTTCTCAACTGCCACAAGATTTTCCTGAAATCAGTTTTACTAATTAGTGTGTTCCTCTTGCCTCAGTTACTGTTCTTTGTATTGGAGCTTGGAGGTTCCAGGTGAGATCATGCCTACAAAAAGGGTCAGTGAAGCTACACAGTCCTTTTCACACAGCAACATGAAATAGGTCACAAAGGGCCTTGGCTGTGCTGGGCTAGAAGCAGCTGCCCTCCAAAAACTACAGTCACAGGTGTGCACTGTACATCAGCAGGGAAGCGATTGGAAGGTGGAGGCCTTGCAGGCACCAGCTCATCAAAAAGAGTCCAATGCTGGGGCAAAATGAACTGCCCAGTGCTCAGCCGATGGATTGGAGGGAGATACGAAGACCAAAATATTTTGTCTGTAGAGGTGCAGCCTGAAAGGCTGATGTGTGAAGTTGCTCTGCACAAGCTGAGGAAACCCAGGTGACCTCAGCTGCCAGGTGAACCCACGTAGGTGCAGGACAAGGACGAGCCTGGCAGCTGACATGCACTCACCGTGTTAGGCAAAGAAAATGATGCAGGCTTTGTACAATGGAGGCACTTTACTAACTTAAACAAAATTCAGCAATACAAAAATTATAAACTTTCTTAAAATAAAATCGAAAATACTGGAGCCTTTGATCAGGATTTACTCAGGCTCAAACTGAAACTCTTATTTGATTTTCCAATGTCGCAGTGAAACCAAACACTCGTTAAATCACTGTAATAGTATTTAATATCTTTTAAGTAGTCTACAGAAGTTTTTGTTTTCAGAAAATAATTTCACCAAAGTTACGTTTGTCATCTGAATTTTGCTAAGAAGGTTAATCAAATTGTAGTTTAGTATCTGAACCACAAACACCTTGCAAAGCTCTCTGGTTTCGGGTCTTACATAGTAGTTACTCTGTTTCCATTCCACCTAGTATACTTTAAAGGTTATAGCTTTTAACCAGAAACCATAGGTGAACAGTCTCCAGACACATAGCACACTTTATAACAGTGTCTCCTGCAGAGCCTTGTAGTGCTTAGACACAGATTATTTCTTCCTGCACCTGTCTCATACAAGCTGTTGGGGAGGCTCCCACACATAGGCGTTTTCATCTTCGCATCCTGACGGTGAAGAAACTGAAAATACCCTTTCTATTTAGTTTAAAAATATGCCAACAGACATTGGGAAATTAATATTATTAAAAGAGAAAAAATATGAGTAGAGATAAAAAAAGCTTCACAGGTCCTCAGCTTGTGCAGCACTCCAGTATCACAAGTGATGGAAGTGTAAAACAGATACCAGTGTGCTTCTCATGAGTTGTTTTCTGCAGGGTAGAGAGTCACTGATCCTTAGCTGGTGTGCATGGACTTACACAGCTTCCTCTTTCCAAGATGCTTCCTTGCAGAAGCTGTGATCAAAATGGCAAACCTTCTCAGACAGTGCTAGATTATAGTGATTTAGGAATGATGCCTGGTGTTGGCCAAGCAGTAGCCACCATAGGAACATGTACCGTGGCAGCTCTGGCTCCTAAGCAGCGGAATATACATTTTCAGGACATCCCTTCAGAAGTGCAGTTAGTGCATCTCTCTTTGAAAATGTTTAAATAAAATTTTAAAGTAGTTTGAGATTTTTGCTCACAGGCTCTGAGTATTCCTCCATGTGCCGCATCAAAATTCCCAATGAGGAAGGCTCCTTTAGGAGGTGTGCTCTTCTATTGTGTTCCAGAGAATTCAGCATAAAACTATCATTAGTATGGTTATTAAAGCAGATAAGCAGCATCTCAAAATTCAAGTACACAGCTCAATTGCTAAAATGATTGCACATCAGCAATACAAAAAAACACTTATACAATAAATTTATTTGTCTTTTGCTAATCTAAAGAGAAACACACTTGTTCTTCATATAAACAAGCAACTATAGTTACTTTCCTATTTAGGATTTCATCAGTATGTCACATGGTTTACTTTCCAAAATCTAATAAAACAGATGGGAAAAATTCTTTGAAACTCATTAAAAGAACCCTAATATATATAATTTAAAATGTGGTTTCCCTGTTTCTACAAGCTGTTTGCATGCCACGCTGTACTAATGGTCTAGCATCTCCTAGGTGAGGAAGAAGTGATGAATTACAAAGTTGCAGCTTTCCCCAGTGTAGGGGTGACTGCCCAATCAGAGATTTCTAACAGCCCAAAGAGAATTTCTGAGAAATCATTAGACAACTATTTATTGTGGAAGCCTGTAAGTCTAAATAATAACTCTTCAAATTGAATGTAGGGGTCCCAAATCACAGCTTAATAGTAATTCCCCGGAGGATATTTTACATCTCAGCTGAAAATAAAATATCAAAGTTTTCTTTTATGTGAGTTTCTGCAAATAATATATTCAGGTTGTGTCTGTGTCCTCTCTTACAAGTTTAGTCCTATGTTCTGACTCTGAAAAAATGGCAAAATTGAAATTGGGAAGCATACAACTTGGCCATGTATTGAGATCACGGATTTTATTTTCGATCATGAAATATTGAGGCAAGACCATGAAGTGATGTAAATTTTTAAGCCATCACCAATTTCACAGCACATACAAAAAGCACACAAAGTTGATTTATAGCTTATCGATTGCAACATTATTAGGAAGATGTTATGTGGACCTGAATTTGTTTCGTGCACTCACAGTAGCTCTGAACAACAGCCTCCAACATTAAGGTCATAAATATAAGAAGATACACATTTCTCTGTCACTGTTAATTTCATACTGAACTGTGACAGATTTATGAAAGAAGCTATGTGTGAGAATCATTATTTCTAGACAAGGTACTGCAGGAAATACCTGAGAAATGCTGTGGGGTTAGCACACTTAGGACAAAAGGAAAAAGTATATATTTGATGTATTGCACATATAAAGCATTATTTTCTTCTCTTTTTTTCCATCTAGATGAATATATTGTGTTTAGATGATGGGGAATATAAGTAGGGCTCCAGTATTGCAAACATTCAGTAGGATTGCCCATGGCAGCAGAGCAAAGTATACTCATTTGTCAGGCAATTTAGAGAGATAGTAGGATTCATAACTGAGTGTTTTGTTTGTTTACTTGCTCATAAATGGTTTATTTTGGGCTGATTTTTGGTTGGCTGTGTGCAGAGGGCATCAAGCCATGTTCTGAGGCAGTTCTGCTTCGTTACATTTGGAAAAAAAATGGTTTGGATTATGGTTTTGCCTCAAATTATTAGCAGGAACAAATGGTGTTGGATTTGTCTTGCTTTTCATTTGCATAATGATCAATGATAGGGCAATGCCTAAATTTAATTGGAAATCACACAACTGTTTTTATTTGACCTGATTTCTACATTTGGATGAGTTTCCTTTTCCTGCATATAAGAATCCATAAAAACATGTTGAAAATTTCAGGTCTCACCTAGTTATTCACTTTGTTGTGGCTACTGCTATCTTTATGAGTTTGATTCTCAAATGCTTATGTACCAACGTTCCACTTCATGGCTTATTAACACACACTGTACGAATAAAACCCCCACCCTTTCATCTGATTTAATGTAATATTCTTCTTGGAGAATCACGGAAATAAGAGAGAAAAAAGTAAACTTATGCAAATTTTTCACTTGTGTGAGGTTGTTCTCCAATTCCTGACTCTCGTTTAATGTTTATTAATTGCCAGTTGTCTGTTAGATAATAGATGGCCTGGCACCACACCTTATTTAGGTAGAAGGCTTTCTATGCCTCTGAAGCTCAGGCAGTTAGTCATGTTATTATCATCCACAGAGCACTGTTTTTCCTATGGAAAGACTGGTAGCTGCACTGTTTATAAGTTGGCTACTAAGAAGGCGTAAAACCCCATACAGTTCTGACTGTTCCTCTACATGGAAAGTACAAAATAATTTAAGAACCGTGTTTCTCTTTTTTACTCAGGCGATGTTCCGAGTAAGATTTCAGCAGAATTGCTTTTGTGATGCAGCAAAAAAACCCCAAACCTGTCCAAGGACTTCACTGTCTGTCCTCTTTTTCTGTCTTTCTCTTTTTTTACATCTTGCAAACAGACATTGCCATTACCCAAATTAACCTCTTCTGAGTTTTTCTTTTTTCCCCTGGTATTTGGATCAGGCTTCTCTCTGGGTGGGGCGAGAAGTGAACTCTCCTAACATACAGTACAAATTAGGTCTTTTTAAAAACAAAGACTTCTCTTAAGAATAGCTGTATTTTATTTCTGACAAAAGAAGGGAAAACACAAGTGTGCCCAGTAAATCAAGAAGTCAAATGTGTGTAATCTGATGCCAAGTGTAAACATGTATGGGCTTTACAAGGCTTGCCGACACTAGATGCTCAGATTTTTTCATTTGAAAAAGTGCTTTTGAGTATTCACAGTAGTGCTTGCAAGAGGCAGTCAAAATCACAAAGTGAATAAGAGCAGGTCTATGCAACAGCTTTCGTTGAATCAAGACACTTCTAGTTTTTTTATGAACACACTGTTTTCTGCTTGGAGTAGCTAATGTAAATGCGGTAGATTTAGCTAGCTGCATGTGCAGTGGGACTTTTTGGCAGAAAGTTTGTTAATTGAATACTATAAAAAGCTGCTAAAGAATCAAAGTATAGTCCCTCACATACTAGCAAAACTGTTTGATTTCAATGGAGGTTAAATACCTCAGGATACTGAGCATAAAGACCACCTGAATACCCTTCCAGCACTGAAGGGCCTGAATACCTTTCTGTGTCCAGTGAAGGAAAAATGGAGTGCAGAAGTTAGTGCTTTAATTGATAAGATGTTTTTGTGTCTTTACTGCTATTCTATCAGGCTGCTGCTGTAACAAATCATGGTATTACTCCATCTGTGCAGAAGTACTGCTGTAAAACTAAAATTTTCAGGCTGCTCAACATTTGTACTGACTGTTTCAAGCTGTGTTAATTATATATCTGTAAGCACTCTGGTACTAGTTTTAGTTGGGTAGATCCCAGAGGTCTGCCAAGAATTTTTTCACATAATTTTAATATTAACATTATTTTTGTAGCTGGGTATTTATTTTAAACCTATCACAAGGGTTTCCAAGTACTAAAAAAATTGTGTTTGCAGCTAGTGAGTGGGACTTCTGTTCTTCAGCCATATCTCTAATTACAACCCATGACTGGGAGAATGTGTGTTTAATTTTTGCTTCCTCATGCTTTAGAGCAGTTACCAGATTGCTTTGTGGGGAGGCAAATGTAATGACTTCAGCCCTTTACATTTCTTCTGAGAACAGTGAGGCATGTGGTGGCCTTTATTTCTAGTAAAGAGAGAGATACTGATAAAAATGCAGTTTTTCAATGCTGAGAGACAGCGTGCCCCACAGTGGATGTTCTGAACCTCCCAGCATGCAGGGAAAGTGAAAGATTGGGGGATGTTACATCACCTTTCTTCCTCCCCTCCCTGACTGGCTGTCGGCTGAGGACTTGTTCAGCTACCACGCAAGCTCTGGCAACCATAGGACCACTCCAGTCCAAGACATTCAGCACTTCTGAAAAATTTGGCACCAGAAGCCAACTGGAGGAATGCATGACTTGCAGCTCTGGAGAAGTATGGTGCCCAGGGAGCTGCAGTGGTCGTTAGGGATCACTGCTCTAAGCCAATGCCCCTAATGTTGTGGGCATTCCCTACACAGGTCTGCAGGCAGAAAGCACAGCAGGATGCTGGGTTCACCCCACCTGGGAGTCACCCTGTGGCAGGCAAACTCCCACCTGCCCCTCTCTGGACATGCAAAGCAAATGTAGCACTAGCTAAGTCTCCAGCCCTAAAAATCTCTCAGGAGCACAGTGAGACTAACTCCCGCTCTCTAACCATTCAGTAGGTTGTGGTTGCTCCTCAGGAAAGACTGACAGGAAGGGAAGGGATGATGTGCTGCTGCCTGCCTTGCCTGTGACATCAAATCTGAGGGACACCTTCCAAAGAAGGGTCTAGAAATGCCTAGATGGATTCATATAGTGCTTTCCATTCCCTCCCGTCCTCTGCCAAGCTTTTCCCATGTAAAATAACAGAGGATTGGCTCCTCGAAGTCACTTGAATGCATATAAACTCTTGAAAGTGTCACGTAGCCCTTGGAAAAATTCAAAAAAAATCCCAGCTTATTTGGAAAAACTGTTCCTTGAAAGAAATGCACAAACATTGGTCGGGATCCAAAGCCATGAAATCAACAGAGAGACTTTCATTACAGAGGGCTTTGGATCTGACTGACCCACTGGTGGCTATGACCGGAACAGTGGTCTGTTACAATAAATAATTTTTGGATTCATGTTTTCCTCATGCCTGCAAAGTTTTGGTAAGAGTAGAAAGAAAAGTAAAGAACAACCTTCCAGTGAAATCTCCTTCTCTTTTCCAAGCTCTTTGAAACTGTATTTTATGAATCTTATTGTTCTATTTTAAATCCAGTACCTTTTCTTCTCTCTTTTTACAAAGATTAGAGATATATGTAACCATTTAGAACGAAGAGTGAATTAGCTGTGCCAAGGACTTGCTTTTAATTTCCTTTTTTGTTTGTTCTTAACTGCTCAGTTCTTTTGATTATCTGAATCCATAGGTCATCTTAGGTAATTTAAATACCCATCAGACAGAAGAAGAGACAGAGAGAAAAGCAGAGACTCAAAAAAAATTCAAATATAATCCTAATTAATATTCTATATCTTGAGTTCTTCGATGTGTTTTTGAATAGCAGAAGCTTAAAACTGCATATTTGCTAGTGTGATTTGCTTTGCATTCTTTTTTTTATCGTTTGGGTTTGGGGTTTTTTACCTTTAACAGCAGACACAGTGCACTTACTTTGTCAGAAAAATCACAGGCTTCACTAGAAGCGAGTTGCTAAATGCAGTGCAGAGCAAAGCATTGGTCTAGAGGTTGGAGAAAGGAGTTTGTTATGTCTTAGGGTATTATGACAAAATATTTTACCTACAAAAAAAGCCAAGAAAAAATTTAAATCAGTTCAGAAAATATGAGGGGGTTAGATTATCACTTGTAATATTATCAACCTCAAGCTTTCAAGAACTGTAAGTCAGACCATGAAGTTGTCTTAAAAATCACAGATTATGAAAATAGTATTTTGAATTCTGGTTTGGCGCTAATAGATTTCAGATTTAGGCTTTTCTTTGTCACCAAGACTAGATGCTTAATTTCTTTATTTCATGACAGGTGAGATTCCCACAAAATCACATTGTTTTTAAATACAAGGCTTTTAAAAAAACCTATCTTGTAAGATTCACGGCTGAGTTCCAAAGAGCTCACAGCACTGGTCTTGCACGGAAGTACAAGCTGATGGTAAATAAGCAGGTTTTCCAAATTTACTCTAGTAAATGCATTCTGTTCCTCACCTCCTCTGATACATGCCATCTTAACATCCTTAAATATTGTGCTCATTAACACCTAAGGAGCACCTGCTATCCTTAACTGTACAGAATGGTCTCTACTGTGCCTGCAGAGGCAGAAGGTCTCCATTTCCGAGGTCAGATTGGCAGCTCCGGGTGTGTCCTCTCCTCTCCTTTGTACTGGGAAAGGAGAAAGCAGGGGGTGAGAGGGTGCAAAGTGGCCCTGTCTGTCTCTCTAATTAACAACGTTAATTAGTTGCCTTTTCCCAGAAGCCATGCAGATGGTGCAGAGGTGACAGTGGTAATAGGTTTTCCTATTGCCACGTCTGAAAATTGAATAGATACTCAAATTTTTCATGGGCAATAGTGCATCTGAGAAATTGATGCACTGGCAGAGAAGAAGCACTGGATGCTCTAGTGGGCTTCACTGACCGACTTGCTGGGATTAAAAGGATGGCTGTATCATCCTGAAGCATTTCAGGGTGATGAATCAAATTGCACCCTTCTTTTAGACTCACAGTGAAGACAGGAATGTTCTGGAAACAGGACCACACTCACAAATAAGCTCTAAAGGTTTCTATCTTGTTCCAAACTTTGGGACTCGTGATAGAAGGATGTCACAAATGGGCTCTGCTTGTTCATTCTGGAGGAAGTAAGAAGGCAGAAGAGAAAATGTGATCCATATTTCTGCCCTTAATTTTGAATAGGGATGACTGTTTCAAGGAGAAAAGAGTTATAGCTGGGGTTGGGATATCTGGGATGGGATGAGGTTGTCTTACTGAGTCCCAGATGAAGGAGGTTTGGCAGTGTCCCGGTTTGAGGCAAATTGACGGAAACGCTCTGGAAGAGAATAGGGAATACAGGATCATACAGTCACCCTAGGACAGGCAGTCCTGAGGAAGACACACAGAGGTGATCTGAATGGCTGGGCCATGCACTCCTTCATCCATCAGTTTTTGTAGCTGGAGCAGGACAGTAGCACAGACCTCTGCAAAGGGGACATACTAATTCCTGATTTTGCTCATTAAGACATTTTAACAGGTCCTTTTTCTGAGTGCATGAGACTGAGTCCCCGAGATGGGGACTGATGTATGCAAAGTAAAAAGCTTCCTAGTCCGCTTTGACTGAGAAAATCCATACTTGGCCCTACTTATGCAAGTTACTGCCTCTGGTTTGAAAAAAAAAAGCATTTGAAGCACTGTGCTTTGGTTTGGTTTGGTTGGTTTTGGCTTGGTTTTTTGGGTTTTTAAAAATTTTTTAGTTGGGTGCGTGTTTACGCTTTTTGGCAAGGCCTCTTTAAAGCTGAATGTCCAGAGTCTACATGCTGTCATACACAAAAGTTTGTGGTTTCTTTAATACCCTGCATTCCTGAAAATACATAATTATTCACTTTCTGACTTTGTAATGGAACAGTAGGGTGTGTGTGCATATATATGTGTGTGTGTGTGTGTGTGTAGATGTGTTCACTTACAGTAAATGTGGAAATAGGGAAGACCTGAGAAGGATAAACAGAGAGTCAAAGTGAATCTCAGAGGAGATAAGTGGTGAAAATGGGTAAACAGATAACTCCACTTCTGTGGAAAAACATGGAGGAGCTAAACCACAAACAGGAGAGGAAACAGCCAAATCTAAACAAGGAATTCAGCAGCAAGCTGCGGCGAATGTGATTTTAAAGAACAGAGTGTTCACAACAGACATGCGTCACTGCTGAAGATGAAGTATGTGAGCCCTGCTTTCCTTCTTCCCCATCCCCAGTACTTCTACAGAAAGCTCAGCCTCTCCTGTCCACCTTATTTGTTCAGTAGTGGACTTCATACGATTGATTCAGTTCTCATTAAACTGATTTACTGGGCTCACTGGCTCTGCTCAGCTTCAGTTTATTCCTACTTTGTTTAAAATTCGGGAAGTGCTGGGGGAGGGGACAGGACACTAATGGCCGTTTTCGTGTAAGTGGAGTGGTAGCTGATTTATTGCAAAGGTTATAAAGGAAAAGTATTAAGTGTGTTCCATTCTACTTGGCAAAGCCATCCTGCACAATGTCCAACAAAACCCTGAGAGCACTGGTTTGTACCAAAAAAAAAAAAGGAAAAAAAAAAGGGAGGAGGGGTGTGCGTGTGTATGGAAGGCGGATGCTCCACCAAGATGTGCTCTTCTTCTTTTGAGCACTAATTAAGACTGTAAATCATGAGCAACATGAAACAACTGTATTTGATGGAACATGGACAGTTCTGGAGTTCTGCTGTGCTTGCGCCATCAGTTTGAATACCTACACTGAAACACTAATGGGAGAGCAAACTTCAAAGAGAAATTCTGGCATGAAGAAGCAGTCTGCAGGATCATTACATGGATAAAGTTGTAAAATAAACTCCTCCATGCAAACTGGGAAGGAGGTGGAATGAAAGTTTGAAAGGTTTATAGGAACTCAGGCTTGTTTTCCTTCATGCACAAAGTCAGTCCCAGATTAATTTGGTCTCATCTTGAAATAGGCTTGTGTATTGGCATTTTGAATAAAAAGGGAGATATGAGGGTGACAGCAGAAAAAAAATTGTACCTGACTAATGAAAAACTCTGTTAATAATCTTTAAAGCTAAT
This sequence comes from Eulacestoma nigropectus, assembly GCA_013397775.1. NCBI lineage: Eukaryota > Metazoa > Chordata > Aves > Passeriformes > Eulacestoma > Eulacestoma nigropectus. The sequence goes on along the minus strand of VZTE01006250.1, from coordinate 2,342,476 downwards.
GTTCCTTTTCTAATTAATAGTTGAGGGAGTTCTTTTGTCACATCATAAATAGTGGTGGGTCGCATGCCCCGTGTTTATAGAATTTAAAGCCTAAATTTGTTATGATCACATATTTTTATTTTCAGCAGAACATCAGTAATAGAAATTCACCCAGTAATTCCTGCACAGTTGTCATGTCATAAAAGAATGTGCTGAAGCTTATTTTTAGGAAGCCACTGAATCTTATTTTAAAGGCATTAAGTAATGCAGACAACCCACTGTGTCAGGTTATTCACCTCATTATTTATTTAAAATAAAATTTAATATTTAAAATTTATTTCTCTTTGGCTTCATGTAGTTACAGTTTCTTGCTATTGTGTAGCAGCCATTGTGTAGATGGTTGTGTAGTTTTGATGATTTTCACCCATTGCAGAATATAGTCCATTTGTTCCTTATTTTCCTTTGGTGTAAAGGACCAGATGCAAGTAACAATTTGATGAAAAATGGTCTATCCTTAATAGTTAATTCACAAGCAACTTATTGCCCAGCACAACATTTTTATGTAATTATAAGTAGACTTCTGTCCAACTACTTGTCCAGGATTCCTCAAAGTGTTTTTGGTTTGCCAAATGTGGTTTGAGATGCAATTAATATCGTGGTGGATTCCAGAATTGCTGATGAGGTTAATTTTCCTTCTTGTAGAATATGATATTGTAATAGAGATATTCTCTTTAGATGTGTGAGATGGAAAAGAAATTGTAAAGAATAACTTGGGGAAAAAATAATCTGGAGTTATTTATATTTAGGAATCAGGAGCCCTGTGTGCAGCAATAGTTTCCATGCTTACCACAAAGCTGTTTCTTTCATTGACCCTATTAATTTTATGCCATTGAAGGATAACCCTCTGATGTCATTATATTATTCTGGAGACTATTAATTAACATAATACATTATTTCTATATTTACATGTAGTGTAAATGCTTATGCAATAAGCAGGGAAAATAAATTTGTTATATTACAGGCATGTGCAGGCTAGAGGGTTTATGGAATGAGAATTCAAATGCCTTAAACCAAAGGTAGGGTTCAGAGTCTCTGGACTTGTCATAACTTGCAGAAAGAGACAAATTACCTGTATGCTACTTAGGTTGTAAAGGAAAGTACTTCATGTTAAGCACAGTGTATCCACTACTTTTCTACTGAACTGGTACTTCAAAACAGTACCTCTGCTTTCCTTAATGACAGAAATAAACCACACTAGCTGACTTTCTATGACATTTAAGACAGCATCTTTTTTCCTCATTGGGAAGCAGGATTGCGCTGGCTTAGCCTGCAGTGCCTTTCAGGGGCACTCAGATGGTCTTGAACACAAATAAATGTATGCTGTTTGCTAAGAAGGGTTGCACCATAGCACGGTCATGTGTTTAGAAAGGCTTACACTTGCATGTAAGGCTTAACTTGCATGTCCAAATGTGAATAAAAGGTGCACATCTTGAAATGTACCTGCGCTGGATAAAAAGTCCGGTCAGTCTAGGGTAATGGTAGACTCCCCTGTTACTTCCCCACTGTTCTCTCTCTACCACAGCATAAATGAAAACTGTTAGTAATTCTTCTTTAAGAAAGAGATTTCAGTGTTATTATAGAATTTCATGCAAAAGGCACATTCTCAACTTGCCACTGATTTCCATGGACCTAAACCAGTGTTTCTTACACCCAGCCAGAGTGGCTGCATTCAGTTCCTAAGGATATTGTGTGCAGCCACCACACAAAAATGTACTTTCCTTATTCCGTTGTCTTTTGGGCACTGCTGTGGCTGGTTTAGATTGGCTGTGACTAAATAGGTGGTCACAGGAAAGCCATGCACAAAAACTTCTGACCTGAAATGATTGGCAGATGCAAAGGATCTGTCCCAGGCTCTTTAGAACAAGCAAACTATGACCTTAGTTCCCTGGTTGCCCTGGTGTATGTATTGCTATCAATTCTTGGATCATCTGGGAAGAATACCCAGCTCAGGGTTTAATTTTAATTCACAGATAATTTCTATGTATGGGAAACAGTCAAACGTTTCTGAATGTGAGCTGATAAAGGGAAGCAAGAACCAAGAGAGATGCTGAGCTTATCCATTTCTTATTGACATCAGATCAAGATCCAGTGTGTTCCTGGGAAATACACTCCATGCAAATGAGGTCCATGGAGTTACCAGCAAAGTGAAACACACAGGCTAGTGCTATGTAAATGAATGGGCTTTCTGCCCTTGCTGGCTGAACCTGTGATAGCAGCACAGCTGAGCAAATGCCCTTCAACACCATTTATTACCAAAGTGGTTGCTGTTCCACAGTCTGTACACCCAGGTAAGTGTGCTTTAGGTCTCATCTTGTGGCAAACACATTGACTTGGAAGAGAGAACATCCAAAATAAATTTCATGGCTGGCCTTTGCCTCTAGCATGATTCTGGGCAGGAAGCAGAGGTGGCATGTTTTTCACCCATCTTCGCATGCCAGAGTTTGAGTCAGTTCTCTTAGAGCTTCCTTTACTGTCTGTGGAGAAAACCAGCCAACAGTTACAACATATTTATCAATCTCTTCCAGACATCAGCAAGAGAGAAGTTTACATTTAGTCAGATAGATGGAACTGACACTTAGCACCAGACTTTAAAGTGTGTTGAGATGTCTGATGATGCAGATGGATCCACAGTGGCTATGTCAAAAGATCATGTGTCATGAAGACCACTCTAGGCTGTTCTTTTTTCCCTGAGGAGACAAAACACCTTTAACAATCACTAGCCTGGCAGCTCAGAGACTGATTGTGTCTACTGGGCACAGGAGCCTTAGGTGCTGGATACCTACACTGCACTGGTGGGGAGGGTTGCTAGCAGCTTTGGCCTGACTCATCCAGCATTCTTTTGGACAATACCTGGGCACTGCTGGGGTGTTAAAGACAGACCAGGTGTTGTTACCGGTAGGTGACTTGCATGCAGCCCTGTAAAGGAGTGGTGCTGACTGGCGCTGGTACATGTAACACAGGCCCTCCTGGGTGAGTAGTGTGCAGTGACACAGAATGGTTGCAGCCATGTCTGTAGCCTGTGTGTCCCTGCTCCTCTGTTTATTAAATCATGGCCATAGTGTTCCCTGCCTCGGAGTTGTTTATAAGCGTAAGTTAAAACTTGTGGAAGAGTTCCCAGACATGGTAGTTTACAGCCAGAGTAGTTCCTTGGTCCATTTCGCTCACAGCTGTACAAATCCTTGTGTCTTTATCACTGGAGAAGACTGGGGTGGGGGAAGGTAAATATGTCAGCAGGTAGAAAGAGGGAGCTGGCAGCAGCTGCTTTAAACCAGCATTGCTGCCAAAAACCTGTTCTTCAAATGACCCCCTGTCGACTTCACCTGCCAATCCATGGTCGTTTGAATAGTTCAGTATATTGGCTTCAGGAAGCCCCAGAACAAAGACTTTCCTTAAAAAAACTCAGACCTTAGTCAGATAAAACTCCCACTCATGCCCCAGGGAGTTTTGCATGACGAAGGATTACAGGATGGTGTCTCAGCTTTGTTGTGTGTACTGCCTGTAGTTGCTTTTTAGTTTTGTGGATGAGTAAAGGCTGTGCCCATTTGCAAGAAAACTTGATTTCTGTTTGCTCCCACTCAGCTTGCTAAAAACTTTATCATCCTCACTATAAGCTAGAGATGAGGATTTTAAGGAACTTACAAGAGCAGAGGAAGGGCACCCACCAGAACAAGGTGCCTTGGCAAAACGTAGGGAAGGAGAGGGCTTTGAGGAACTTAGCAGTCAGGTAGTGGCACCAGAGATTTTTCAATTGCCCACACTCTTCCCAGCTTGGGTCCCAAGGTTTCAGACGTGAGGAGCTGCTCAGCCCTGTCAGGACTGCTGCTAAGATCGAGCTCAGCTTGTGAGTCTGTTCAGTGCTTGGGGATCCTGAGGTGTTTTTTACCCCTCCTCCTGTGTGACAGGTATGCTACATCATGCCTTTAGTTTCTCTGATTCTGTGATTACTCATTGTTATTTTGTGTGAGCAAAGCCGGCAGGTGTTACAATACCTTCCCCATCAGCATGTCCTGCAGTTTCTGTTTCCTTGGATGAAACAGGAAAGCAGTCACTTCAGGGCCAGAGAACTAGGCCTCGTTTCATCAGCTGGAAGGTGACTAGTTAAAAATCTAACTAGCAGTCTCACACCCAGTGCCTGACAGGAACAGTCTCTGAAGACTATTAAGAAAATAAAAATTCCCTGCTCTGTCATATAATGGAAATGAGTATACTTTAACAGCCATCCCCTCTAATCTGTTAGCCAGTCCTTAGCAGCTTACCAAGCCTGTATTTAACCTATTTCCCTAATGGCAATTAAGAAATGTTTTCATTTCCCAGGGAGAGGATTGCCAATGAAATCCCCCCTCTCCCCCCCAGTCCCCATCCTGTGGCTCCGTTCTCTCCCTCCTCTTCCCCACACCCCAGCTCCTTCTTCCTTAGCCCAAGGCGTCCAAAGCATTCCCCGTGTGTTTGGGTAGCATGCAGTGAGGAAGAAATGATTAAGCAGCTGAATGTTTGAAATCCAGCTAAATGCACCGATTATTATCTGCTTAGGGCTTTCTTATCTCGAACTGTGTGGTGCTTAATGGTAGGCCCATTGTTTTCAGCTCAAAGGTATTAATGAAGGAATCAGGGCAGCAGGCTGATGTCATAGGTGGCTGAAAGGTGACTTGTGCACTGATTTCCCTTACTCCACCCCTTCACAAGTCCCTTCCAACTAGTTCAGAAGAAGGGTTAGTATTTTTAGAGTGGAGAGGGGAAAAAATAAAAAGCACCAAGCAGCCGAGGTTGCATTTGTGTGTCTGGTAAAAGGATTGCAGAGGCTCCTAAATATCCTGCTTAAAAGATGTACTCTCTGAGCTTCTGCTCTACTTTCTCACTTCATAAAGACTCCGAACTGTTGGCGCAGGTCTCAGCGTGAAAGCGGCCAACCGGCCCTTGTTCACGCCTGCCCTAGGCACTGACCAGCAGACTACACTTGATGCCCTGACCTATATCCAAGGTGAGGTTTCCACTTAGTGTTTTCCACGCGAAGAAAGAGCTGTGCAAGTAGCTGCCACTAAGGATGGCTTCTTGAGGTGGGTGAAGCCCTCAAGATAATGCACAATTTAAGGAAGTGCTTTTGTAGTCAAGTTATCAGCTGTACTTTTTGTCACTCTTCCGAGTTAAAACCTTTTTTTCTTTTTTTTCAAATGTGCATATTTATTAGATGCAAAGTGGTGTATGTTGTGTGAGGAGAGACTCTTCTCTCTGAGGTGAGATATTGTGAGTGTATTCAGTTTTCTATTATACAACACAAGCAGAGAAAGACGTAAAGATTCAGAATAGATTAGATTTCATTGTCATTGTTTGTGTTTTAATCATACACTGTTATTCCTGTAATTCTTTTTGTGACAGATTTAGTCTGGTATTCCTTCCCTTTTTGTCATCGACATGAAAAGCATGTTTCTTTCTTTGACTTAAAGTACTGCTCTACACAGAAGGACTTTGGCATCACACTCCCACAAAAATGCTGAAATTTCTTCAAGGTTTTTTTTATGGCCTCACCTAAGAATTCAAGGAAATGTGTGCTACCAGAAACTGACTTGTGGAGCTTTTGTGATTTTTGGAACAATAAAAGAAAAACACCTTTTAAATAGTGGTGTCATAAGGTAGCAGGTAAAGAGTTCTTGTGTCCATACATATCCAAGCAGGTCTCAGACTAGAATAAAAAATAATGAACTTTCTTTTTTCATTTTAATGAGACAATATTTTTTGTATAATATGTAAGTTAATCAGAGTCTTTGTGAGTACAGTTATAATGTATTTACTGGCACGGGATTCATAAGATTGGATTTTTGTCTTACCTAAACAAGTGAGTGAAGAGTTTAATCCTTTCATATTTTCAATGGGTTTTGTTTGTTCTTCTGAATTTCAGTTTCGTTTTGGTGCGATGAACATGCAGTAGCTTTCACTGTTCACTGGAGTATTTTGTGCTGTTGAAGAAGCTAAATAGTCCACTAGTAAAGACTAAAAAGTCAAAAGAGAAAGCTGAGGAGAAAGAGTGGCACTGAATACCCATACATGCATCAAAGCCAGCTGTTGTCTTGAATAAGATTTACTTAACAGGAAACCATCAAACACAAAAACGCTCCCTTCAGTTTTTTTTCCAGGGAGAAATAGAGCTGCATAGCACTAGATTGACTTTGGGTTTTTTTTTTTTCCATTTTGACTTACTAGTTCATAGTTGGGATTGGTTTGTGTAGGGTGTTTGTGGTTTGTTTGGGGGTTTTTTGCCAATGGAAGGGTTGAGTGAACTGACCGGCACTTCCAGTCCTGTCCTCTCCCATCCCCTCCTGTCCCCCTCCCTGTTTCTTTAGGTTGAGCAGTAAAAACCTGTTGAAATGTGAGATTACCAAACTGAAGCAATCAGTCTGAAATGATTAAGGAAGATGACTATTCTTTTCTTCAGATGACCAAAAGTCATCTTGTTCAGAGTTCCTTATCTTCAAGGTGCTATTTCACAACTGTTTCTGTCTTTCTAAGTACGTATTTCCTGTTAAAATCTGAAGACTTCACATTGTAGGTAAGCTTGTATGTAGAAACTATCACCAGCAGATTAAAAAATTGGTGTCTGTCTTTCTTTTGAAATTATGTTGAATTTTTTTAAAGGAAAAAGTGTTCGTTTATTTCTTCAAGAATTTAGCAGATTATGCGTCAAGCCTAGGGTGAAATTTTGTTTGCTGAACTTATCTTAAACCTCAGGAGGGTAGGAAGGTTCCATTTAAAGGTCAAAGCATTTCAAGATTTCAATTCCGTATATTTTTTTACCTTTAAAGTTTTCCTTTACCCCACCCAGGCCACGGACCTTAGAAGCTTTTCAGATGCCTTACACATGTTCACCTTGCATTGAAATTTTTGGAAAAGCTCTACATTTAAATGCCAGAATAGTTAAGTATTCACGTACATATAATTATCATCTACTGTGCACCAACACTTCTCTGGCAAGAAATCCAGTGTTTGAGGTTGGAGGAGAATGCTGGAGCTGACAAAATTCAGATGCTAATGATAATTAATTTATGTAGTGGCAAAGATAGGTGCACTGCCAGGTGCTTTACAGGCAGATAAGATCTGGTTTCTGCTTCAGTGAGTTTACAATCTGGGGCCCTGGTTTTGCACATAGTTATGCACATGAGTTATGCCACTTAGTTTAGTGACACTACTCATGCATGTGAAGTTACTCACCTGTAGTGAGCTATCTGTGTACAGTTTCAACTGCATTAGCTTTCCAATTGATTGTGCGGTGAGTCAGTAATTGTTCAGGCTGATAATTGCAGTTATTTAATATGCTCTGCAAGCCAGAAGTTAAAGAAAAAAATACAGGAGTCACCTTTCCGCAAGGGAATTGAAAACTCAGGTTTCTCTGGGAAGTTTTTCAGGAAGCAAACAGTCCATGTTAGAGCTGGCACTTTCATGTCACTCTGGCTTAAATTATGTCTATTTGCGTACAAATCACAGTGAAGAAAAAAATCACCTGATAATTGGAAGGGAAAAGTGTTATTCCCGTTCCTCATTTGTCATGATGCTGATCCTGGGGGCCACCTTAAGAGTGTTTCCAGTGAAATTACTTTCAAGTCTGGGAAAAAGTAATCAGCAGAGGCCTTGGTAGCTGTAAATTTGTGGCAGCAGTCCCTAATTCATCTTGTAATTCTATGACAGGCTCTGAATTGCCCGTATTTGGCCAGAGATCACCTCAGTGGACAGTTAATGAAAGAGCAGAGGGAACTTGAAGGTCAGTTGCACTGAATTCTTTTTTCTTCCTGGTTGTGTCCTTTTTATTGCAACCTATCTTTCTTTATATAATTTATTAAATAAAAACCTTTTTTTCTCCTGTTTCTGGCAAAGGCAAATCTATGCCTCTTTTTTTATCTGCCCTTTTTCCTTGAAGCATTTATAAAACAGCCCAAAATGTCTCAAAATAGAAGTTTCTGTTGAACTTGCTTGACAGAATTACACTCTAGCCAATTTCTATTTCTTGTCTGAGTGTGGTCATGAGAACAAAACAGCAACAGATGCTGCAACCAGGTACATCTTTGAGAATGGAATTCGCACATTGACATGTGAATCTAATCTCAGTACAATAAGAAGACTTTAGTTATTGGCTCACACTCAGAATAAATGAATTTGAACTTCAGAAAGCCATGAGACTAATCAAAATAACACCAGAAAACACATTTTGGTCTGCTGGATTCAGACTAACCAGCAGATAAGCTGGAATTACATTTGTTTGTTGAAACGCTGTAGTAAATGGGGGCTGACTTATCAGAACACAAGATTTTCTTGTGACATGTATAGCATAACAGATACGTTGAAAAAAGTGGAAAAAAAATAAAAACAAAGAGGGGTCATGGATTAAAAATTAAAATGGTCTTTTCTTTTTCTTCTTCCCTCTTTCTTATTCTGTAAGATAATTTCCTGTTAGTAGTATTTTCTCTTTTTCAGGATCTTTTCTTTCTTTGGAGGACATCATCCTTATCGCTTGTTTTATCTCATTCGGTCTGCATCTCAGAGTACCTTGTGTCTTAATCTTGTCTCTCTAGCTTATGTCTTCAGTCTTTTTGCCTCCTTTTTCTGTCCTTTTCATAGCGTTGTTTTTATCTCTCCTTTATTTCAACTTCCATTCCAAATACATTATCTTCCCGCCTCAGAGTTCCCTTCCCCTGTTCAGCCTTTCTCAGAAAAAAAAATCATAGGATTCACCATCATTTGACCCTTCCAGATAAAGTATTTTGAATGACCCCTCTGGCTTCAGGGAAAAAGGAAGTGTTGGTGGTTGAAGTAGTGTTTGTTTCAGTATCTGAGCTCCTTTCAGTCACAACAAGATCACTGCTACTTCCTCTCATGTTGAATTCAAAATCCTTTGCAATTATTGGGAAGCTTCATTTGCTATTAAACTAAACCTACAAAGTGGGGAGAAATGGGAGATAAAAAATGTGGGTAGAGAAGTGCACTTTCTGCCTGCTATACAAGGGAAAATTAAAAAAAAATATTTAGAGGTGAGTTTATTTTTCAAAGTACATTCAATTTAAACTAGTGGTAGGAATTAGCTGCATTTTAATGGTTATCATCTAGTCAAAGATGCCTTCACTATAAGCAGAGTACAATGAGCTTTTCTATTTGTTATCTTGCGATTCCGTGTCACTTTTTAATAGGCTTCTGCAGCACAAGTCCTTTTGGCTGCCTGTGATACAGCAGAGGTCATTACTAGCTGCAGGACCTGCTGCTTGGCTGTGCCTGTCTTGGCTGGTGGGACATCTCTTGTGGATATTGTGTCTGTGGCCACCTGCCATTTACCAGTACCAGGGGATTTCCAGCCCAAATGCTTTTGCAGATCCCAGGCAAGCAGATCACAGATGTGATGTGGAAAGCAAGGTGATGTCTTCTACCTTGGTCATGCTGTTGCATCTGTACGGATAAAAGAGGGTATGTTTGTCCATACAGAACCCTTTGAAAATGATGCCAATACAATCTTAGTCAAGTCTGGTGGAACAAAAATGGTCTTGGTTCTTGTACAAGCCAATGCAGGGAACAAGGTGGCCTCTCATAGTGTTACCAACATCTCCTTTCTGCACATGTTGAGTTTCCAACATTTGTACAAGAAGCTGCTCTGTGAAGATTGATTGGAAGTGATCAGGATTGTTTTCTGTCTCAATTTTGCATGTTTCTGTTTAAATCAGATTAAGTCATCTTATTTGAAATGCTGGATTTGGAAGTAACAAAATTGGTTGAAGGAGGACATGAAAATATTCTCTTTGTGTGTAGAAGACTATTGTTAATTTAATATAACAGGGTGTCAAAACCCATCATATGCGATGTGTTTATACAGTGCTTTTATTAATGGTGTAAAAAATCCAATAACAACCCAAGAAACTTCTCATTATGAGAGGGGAAAACATTAGTGCTTTTCCTGACAGTGTTCCTTTTCATGGGGGATTCTTCTGTGGAACACTAATCAAGTCCATTCAGAAAGATCTTAATTAATTTAATTATAATCTGTCAGATCAAACTGATTAGCCTGACATCCAGCCTGGCGGGAGGAAGGAGGCTGCTACATGCATTGTAAGTGTGTTGAGGTGCGCTTGCTGCTTCCAATCAGAGAAATGTGGCTGCTGAGGGGATCAAAGCAGTCTTTCATTGTCATCAGAATAAACGTTATGGCTCCCCCAGGCAAGTGATCCAGTTTCTTTTTGTTAGGAAATATTTTATATCTCCAGAACCCTGGCAGCTCAGTAGGGGACAGCAGGTACCTGGTCCTGCGCGTGATCGAAGGGGAGCGCCAGGTGACCTTCCCTACCCTCCTGACAAAGGGGAATACAGATTAGACATTTCTCATCCCTTCGCCATCCTCTGTCTTAGCCGTTGGCCATGGGTAGGAGAGAGAGGCCATGGTGACAGGGGTGACTGTGCATTTTGATGCTGAGCGTGGGTGTTGCTGTAGCAGAGCCTTCCAAGGAGTGGTGTGTCCATGTGGAGCATCTTCCTTTTGCAGACTGAACTGAGGTGGGAGCCGAGAAACTGCACCCTCTGCTATCTGGCTGTGCTTGCCCAAAATAAGAGGAACTACCTCAACCACGTAAGCTTCTTAATGCTGCAGCTGCTAATAATGATGTGTGGTTTCTATGGCAAACGTCAGGGCAGCCAATGCAATCTGTGTCTCTAGGTCTTTCCACTTCCCCTACCCCACACATGTACTTACGGAGCACCTCACATCTTCAAAGATTTTAATAAACACTTTCATCCATCGTTATAGTGGGATGGATCCATCAAAAGGGTAATAGCTAGTAAATACTCCATTTTTCAGGCCCCAATCCTGCAGGCGCTTAGGCATATGTTTTAGCTTTATGTGCCATAATTCAGGCTTCAGTGGAACCATTCACAGTACGTGAAGCTAAGCTTATGTGTAAGCTAGGAATTGTAAAGATTAAATAGCATTCCTGTTAGCTAGAAATCAAAAGGTAGATGAAAACAGGGACTCCAACTGCAGAGAAAATGCAGTTCCTGAAGGAAGAAGAGCAGCAGCAGCAGCTGACATGAAAGACTTGCCAACAGAAGACCTGTCAGTGACATGTGTTTGGTCTTTATTTGTGAAAGGGACTCTTCTCCTGGCAAAATGCCAATGGGTCAGTTTCTCCAAGAGTGGAACTCATCTGGAGCACTGAGTTCCATTTGTGTGGGCACAAACCTAGTAAAAGCATCTTTCTACAGTTTAGAAGCATGTATCCAATTTAAGTACTTGGGCTTCACCAGACTTTTTGCCAGGAAGTGATAGATTGTTGGAAGAAATAGGATGTAAGTTCCATCTGCAGATGCTCTTCCTGACTTACACCTTCCCAGTACTTTCTGGCCATGTCAGTTGAATTGATACCAATATCCTTGAAGCAGGCAAGGTAGCTTTAATTTCAACAGTGAGCCTGCAATAAAAAGGGTATGTTTGGTCAGTTTAGGATCTTACAGCTGGAGGAAGATGTTTTATGGAATGATTCATGGTGATAAGGATAGGACAGACAGATAGAAATAAGCCACTAGCCAATATATTTGTCCTCTTTTTTTTTTCTTTTAATAAAATTGTATTAATATTTTGCCTTCTCTGCTATTTAAGCCTAAACTTAGATGTTTAGATACATTTTCCCCTACCTGCCAAGGGCTTCTTTGATCCCAACCTTGTTTTATCTCCACACTGGCCCAAGGATCCACCCATGATGAGACCTTTTAGCAAGAAAATGTATTACACAGTGTATGTGTAATAAACGTGGTTTCTTGCTGATGGTGACTTAACTCCAGCAGTTCTTCTAGTGGAGTACCAGAGTCTATCTTTTTTCTTCTTGTTGCTTTTGCTATGGAGTCCTTCTCTGGCATCTTCCCAATTTTTCCATTAATTTTCTCTTAAGATAATGCAAAACTGAATTCTATTCAACTGTACTTAAAAAGTTGGATTCTGCTCTAAATTTTCTTTTCTTTCCTAATCATCAGGTACCTAGCTTGAAAAACTTCAAGGTTCCAGTCATGGAACTGAGACCAAGTGATAGGTTCAACACATTGCTATAAGGCATATTTGTAGGTATAAATGGGCAACAAGAAGGAATTTTTGAAGATACGTATTTTAGTAAGATTTTATAAAATTTGTTTCTTCCAATGCAACAGCTGTACTAGCTGCATGTACTACTTGAATCAAAGTGATTTTTATTTTTTCTTCGTCTTTTGCAGTCAGCTAACCTAATATTTTTGAGGATATAACACTGGACATTATTGATCTATTTTTTTCTTTTCTTCCTGGCTCCTAGGTCACAGTTTAGGCCCTAGTTCAGCAAAGTACTTAAGAAGAGGCTTATCTTTAAGCACATGTTCAAGTCTCAGCAGAGTAAATGAGAATTAAGCAAATACTTAAGTACTTTACTGAATAGGGATAGAATTAAGCATGTAGTTGAATGTTTTGCTGAATCAGGGCCTTAAAATTAAAAATTAATCTTATTTGCGCTACGAAGATTGAAAAGCTACACACTAGATTTGGATCTTGAATTAATGTAAACCAGGAACAGGGTAACACCAACTGTCACAAGAAAAGGGGTGTATAGGTGTAAAAAGGGGGTAAAGTTGGGGTTGTTAAAATCGTGGGTAGGACATAGGAGAGATGTGCGTTCTGTTCCTATGTCTGTTTCAGGCCAAATTACCGGAGACTGACATTCCTTTGTGCTTCAGTCCTGGTGCTGGTGAGCCCTGGCATGCATAAAAAGTTCTATAATGTTAATGGCTGCTGTGCTAAGTCTGAAGTTGCAGGAGAAGGGGCTTAATCTTTCTAAGCCTCAACACACAGTCTATCCTGTGAAGTGAAGGTAATGCCACTTCCCTTCTTTCAAACTCTTTGAGTTGGTGAGGTTTCTTTCTGCACGTTATCATGACGCCTGGCACAGTGCTCTTGCTTGTGCCTTCTAGAAGGTTTTGTAATAAAAGTCCATAATAATAAATCCTGTGCTTTGGGCTTAACAAAATGATTCGTGTAACATGATACAGTATTGTTGCAGCTGAAGTTTTTGTCAAGATTTAGGTTGATACAAAATAATGGCAGCGCTAAGTAGTTTTCTGACCAGCATAATTAACTTGTGAGACTCTAGGAAAAAAATATTTGAAGGAGTGTGGTAACTTTCCATTATTTTTAGGAAGACAGCTGCTGTTTTCAGCCTGTAGAGTTGAGCAGGTTACGGATGAATGTAGGGGAACATTTGCATGTCCCAGTTTTAGGGATGTCTGTTAAATCTGCAAACACCTAGTATGAGTTTTTACTGCCTGTGAATACCTTCTGAGCAGTTTTTGGTCTTGGCAATAAGCATTTGAGTGGTTTAAGTGTGGTATTTGACAACCATCTTTTCTACAAACATGGAATTTGTGCCTGGAGCTGGCTCAGTTTTCATCATGGTGTTCTGTGTTGGTGTTACCCTGTAGTGATGCTCAGAGAAGACTGATTGACCCAAGTGCTTGTCTTCAACTAAACATCATGTAAGGATACCTCAGCAAGTATGCACAGTGAGTGTAATATGATCAGTATAGGTGCTAGCTAATGGTTAACTGGCTCTGCTGAACCTGTGCTCCTTAAACAAACCCTATCAGTGTGGGACGAGTTGTCTTATTTCTGCAGACAACCTACTTCAGGTTGGAGACTAAAGCTTTATTCTCAGGAGTAGAAGACAGCAGTAGGGCTTTCACTGCCTGCTCAAACAGGGAAGGGAAGGAAGGCATCACATTACTAGAGCTGCTGTTTTCAAATCAAGACAGGAGGGGTGAGGGTAGTAGGGTCTCTGAGTATGTTCTGAAGTGTGTAGGGTGGCTGACCTCAACTCAGCTGTTATTTTGATTTTTTTAACTGACTGTGGTTGGAACAGGTGCTTGACGCGGTGTAAAGCCTCTCAGGATAGCTGGCGTAACTTTGTGCTAAGGCTTTGAGAAAGGGGAGAGAAATAGGCAAGGTCATGCTTTACAAAGGAGGTTACTCTGTATGGAGAATGAAGGGGCAAGATAGTGCTGAAACTTTGAGCTCTCTGTACAAGGCAAAACTTAATAGATAAGGTGAGTCAAAACTGTGGATCTTGTATGCTGGGGGCTTTGAAAACTTCATGGAAATTGCTTGTTATTAGGCATATGGGGTAACAATCTTGTTTTCTGAAATTTCATAGAGGTGTAAATCTACATTTTGTGCATATGAGACACCTCTCACCCAAGCACAGTTCCTGCAGTGATAGCATTGTAGGATCATCTTGATTAATCATCTTGGCTTATAAAATGGGTTGACTTAGTATCTTAAATCTGAACTGTTTAAAAAATGCTGATTCTGGATGAGTTGTAATAGTGTGGGTTTGTTTGGAGTTTTGCTTTTGTTTTTTTAATGGCAAATACAAATTTCCTTCTATGCATTTGAAATACAAAAACTAGGGGTTTTTTGAGAATAAGCAAATTATTTGTTCCTACAGGTAGAAATCCAGAACTTAATGTTGAAGGCTTTAAAAGCATATCTAGATCAAAACCAGTGTGTTTCACTTTTTCACAGTTATGGGCAGTGTAAGTTGGTATTTCATTTTTTTGATCCTGACTAGTAGGAGATATATTAATTACATCAGAAATTGTCTCTGTGGTTATTTTTTCAGACTAACTTTTCCTCCCTTGATGAATGAAGTGATCTACATCTAAAAACAAGCTAGCTTTGTATAACGTGATAGATTTTTAACTGTATAGCATCTATTGCTTACAATAGAAGCCTCTGTTCAGGACAGAAGTTTACAATTTGATGCATTAAAGGTATTTTTGACTAGACAAAAATTCTTTGTTAAAATATTGTTGGGCATTCAGTTCCCTCTTCATTTAGGTTACCCTTGCACCACTGTAAGTACATTAAATTAATTGAGTTCCCTGTGACTTAAAGCATTAAACATGTGACAAGAAACAAAATTATGAGAGACCTAAAAGACAACTCTTTTTCTTCTAGTTTTGTGTTATTTATTAACAGTATATTTCATTTGACTTTGGTTGCACAAAAGCTCTGTCAACTAAGTTAATAGTAAATGTCACTTCCTAGTTAGCATGACATGAAAGTCTCTGGTATACATAATGATTATTTTAAGCATCTTTCATTCACAAAATAAAATACATACCTGTAATTTTTTTTTAATTAGGCTTTTAAAATTACCATCAAAGAATAAAACCTTAATTTGTTATTTTGTTTAAATAATTTTCTCTTGATAGAGTATGGTTTGATATGATAACTGAATTGATTTTTAATAAAGAATGAAAGAAAGATTAACATATTTTAAAAGAATCAATGAAATATTGACAGGTCTGGAACCTAAGTGATTTTGATTTATAAATTCTTCAGTCACTTATTTCTTTGGCAGAAAAATCACACTTGCACCATTTCTAGGAGTTATTCTATTAACTGCAAAAAAGTTTAAAATTATAAATCGAAATTTTTGAAGCAAATCAGAAGTTAGGAACCTAGAATGAGAAACAGCTTTTGAACTCCAGATTTGTTAAACAAAAATGCATTAGATTTTTTGCTGGGAAACTCCTCTTTTAAGCACAGCAAAGTTATAAATTTTTATCTTCTTAATACCTTCTTGGTTTAAAGTGACAAATTCTAAAAAGACTTTATGAATACAAGTTTCGGAGGTTTTTTGTTTTGTTTCACTAACATCCATTTTATGGAGACTTTATGAGTTCCTGTGCATCCTCCAAATATTGACACTGCTGGGGCTGGATGGAAAGTTCAGATCAAATCTTGGACCTTCCCTTGTTGGTTCTACAGACTGTCTGGAGTCCAAAGGTTACGAACTGCTTGTAAACTATCGCCAGAATAAAAGCCTGTGTGCCAGGACATCAGTGCTGGTATTGTGTCCTCTATTCTTTTCCTAATTTGCAGTTTCTCCCCGCCCTGCCCCCGTGGATTGTCAATAGCCTGAATTGTTTCAGTCTGTTTAATTCAGCGAGGCTGTGCTAATCGGTGTCGCCTGAAAGCCTGTCCTGAGACCCCGAGACTTCAGAGATGTTAATTCGCTTAGTACTACAAAACTAGAAAGGAAAAAAAGAGAGAGAGAGAGAAAGAAGAAAACAAAACCCACTCCAGCGGCACAGACATTAAACCCCTGGATTCAGCAACAGTCAGTACACAACTTTTAAAAGAACAGCTTTTAATACACACCAAGTTAACAGAACTATTTTCTTTAAAATTAAGCACTACTCACAAACGTGAGGTAACTGACGCCATTTGTTAGCAGTAAAGGGTCTCTGCAGCATTTTTCCTCTTCGGGGTCTGGCAACAAAAAGATTAAAACTTGCTTTCAAATCACTCTGCACAAGATTGACCCAGTGACTACTAAAGTCAACAGAAATCTTCCTGTGAACCCGAATTTAAAGTGTTTGCTTTGCTTAGCTGTGCATGATGTGCATGTTAAATTAAATGAGACCATTTATGTCCTTAAACCTGAGGCAGTAACAACGCTGGACCTACAGGTTTCCCAGAGTGGATGTGGACCCGTCTGGAACGTACCTGGAGGAGAATCTTCGAGCTTGAATTAGGTGCTGAGGGTCTCCGGGTGGCTCAGTGGGAGAACACAGTACTCAGGAGACGAATCCCAGGAGCCACCAAGTTCAGCCAGGAGCATCCTGAGTTTAGTTCAATGACTTGTGCATTTTTGCAAAACGGAGGATAGGGCATAGTCCAACTACATCCTTCCCCAATAAACAGAATTGCCTGTCTGTTCTTTGGATATCCTTTGAGCATCCAGGCTCAACCTCTCAGGCAGAAGTGCAAACTAGTAGATTTCTTCAATGTTATTAAAAGATTTGTTCTAAACGAATATTTCTGCCTAAAGCCACTTTCCAAAGAAATACTTTTGCTAGAGAGACAGGGAGCAATCACTTAGAGCTTTCCACAGGCAAACACTGTACATATTTTTACTCCCAACCGTGATAAGTTTACCTTGGGTTTAGTTCATTAAGAAAACTTCATCAGGGAAATGCAATTTCTCCTCATTGTCTAAACATAACAAATAGTACTTATCTCCTTCGGCTAGTTGTTTTTCAGACATGAAATTCCTGGTAAATAGGTCTTATGAATACAAACATTTTTAAAAGCCACACATTTTTTTTCCACTGCATCAGTGTGTGGTTTTTAGTTAGTAACAGAATATGTACTATCAGTGGTTTATCACAGTGACTAAAAGTCCAGTGAAGGCAACATATATGAGTCTTAAACTACAAATTGATCCTCAGTGATCAATTTAAACTTGTTGCTTTATTCAGGAGAAACAATGATTGATTTTTATTATTTTTTTTTTATAAAATAGCTTTTACCAAAAAACTTGGTTTTCTATCATGATTTTTTAATGCTTTTGTGTCATATGCCTCATGAATATTCTCTAAATACTCTTCATAGCCAGCAGTAATCTTAATGATAAATCACTTTGCAATGTTTCAAACGTTCTTAACACTTGGTGAGATAATTCTAAATTCAGTGTGCTAAACATTTTCAAAAAATAGGTTTGCTGACTTTTAATCTGCAGGTCTGTTTTGTACCACATGCAGTTTCCAGGTACTTGGTATCTCTTGTGCTGCGTAACCCGTCTCGCGTGCACGGCTATCTAATCTTGCGGCAGGTGAGAAGCTGTAATTTGTAGGGCTTCTTATCAAAATGCAGAAAAGTGATGTGGAAAGAATGGCAACCAAGCTGTATTTTGCCCTCATGATATTAATTCTGTTTTAAAAAATAGGTGTCACTGAATGAATAATCTCCAGAGCTGTTAAAACATAGCAGGTTGCGTGGTTCAAAGGCAAGCTCTGCAGAGCCGAGCTGTGTGGGGCACCAGCGCCCTTCACTCCCCAGGAGCCGAGAGTCCCCCATGCTCACCAGGATCTGATTGTCCAGTGATGCAAGAGTTTGCTAATTAAACAGTTCACAGGGTGTTTGGGGCAGAACCAGTGGACATTTAACCAATTGAACAATTTATTGCTGTAATTGAGGGGGTTAGCTGGTGTTTATTAACCAGCCTTCCTGTCACGTTCCAATGGCTGGACTAACCCTTGGTCCCTGATTTGTTTTCAAGTGTCCCACCGGTGGTGTTGGCGCTGCAGTGTCACTCTTCAGGCTGCCACTTCAAGGCCGCAACTTCACTTATCGGCCTTTTGCAAATTCAGCCACATTACTGGACATTTTTTCCTTGGTGGAGCAAGTGTTTTACTACAAAGTACTGTCGCTTTAGAGCAAAACCAAGATTTTATCTTAGACAAAAAATTAAGTCCGGATTATTAAGAAATTTCAGCAGACCACTTCTGGCTTGAAAATGGTTCCTGGCTTTGTAATTTCAGCAAAGCACTAGTTTATTTTCCTTTTATGTTTATGGTCACCTCTGCTGTCTCTATCATCATTAAAGTGGGTTTGGGGCTGGGATAAAGGCGTCATTGCAGCGGTGTGCAGCAGGGCTTCCAGTCAAACCGCTGAGGCACGCGCGGTTCGGGACACAAATCTGTTCAGGGGAACAGTGAGTCCTGATGGTGGTAACAGGCTGCTTCTCCCCCTTACCCATGAAAGCTTCTATAACTAGAACTAATTGGCCGTTCTTAAAGTGCAATTAGCAGGGATATTAATCTAGGCCTGACAGGTGTGAAACTGCTTTTCTTTGAGTCCATTCAATAGACACCCTATCTGATCACCCGTAGGAGGGGCCTGAAGCAATTGTACCTGTAAACTTGTAAGCCTTTAGCTTGTTGGAACCGAACAGCCCACTTTTAATAATCGCCTTTGAGTCAGATGACATTAACTCGACAGAAATGGATGGGAGGAAGTTCATTTAATACTGACATAAGAGTTGGTATCACTTCCATCATCGGGAAAGGAAATGACTGCTTCCGCCTTCATTTGAGCACGTGAAGGAAAGGAAAGACTATTCAAAAACATGTATTTTAATGGGAAAGTTAGGACTGAATTATTTTGCATTAAGAATAATAATTAGGTGTCCTCTCCTGGTTTGTCTCTTGTGCAGATTGATAATCTCCACTTGCAGTGTTTGCTGCTTTCCTCATTTAGTTGTTCTTCATCCCACTAGGCACAGCATAGGGCAGAGACCTTAAAAGGCGTTGCCAACAAGGGTGGCATTATCGTCAGCTATGCAGCTTTTAAATAGTAATAAGGTAACTGTTTAACTCCAGCTGGAGACGGAGTTTCAGGACTCGGGATGGATACAGAACTAGTAGTTCAGCTTTGCTCCAGCTGGTGTACAAGGGCACAGCTCAGTGGAGCTGCACTGTCCAAAGATCCTTAATTTAACCAGCAGACTTATTGTGGGATGCTGAAAGGGTTCCAGCTGAATCTGCAGATGGCTGCTTGTGCTAGTGGGCTTCAGGCTTGGAACTAAATGAGGAAATTTGTATTTCCCGTTTTAATTAAAAGGGGTATTCACAATCTAAGACTAAAAGACAAAAGCCTACCCCAAAGACATGCATCTGTTTTACATAAGATAAATGCGTTATAAGAGTGAGAAATTGCTTGAAGATGGTCTTGATACTGAAAATAGTGTGAGTTCATGGGCATGCACATGCATGTATACTGCTCAGTCAGCTAGAATTTTTTCCAAAGATGGAAAACTTATTATGTATGGTCTGCCCTGAAAAAAATGTCTGCATAATGCTTTACTAGTTCACCCTTCTGGAAGTATCTGAATGTCTAGACCACTGTGATATTTCTTAGAAGTACCTTAGAAGACTTGTTAGAAAAGATGAGTCTAGGTCTCCTCAGTCACTCAGCACAGTCTTCTGATAGAAAAGGCAGCTTCATAAAAGAATTGTTCTGCTAAGGAATGAGGCCCATATTAGTGAGGCTGGCATTTTTTTGCCTCACTGCTGTGATGGAAAAGCTCCTCTTAGAGTAAAGAATTTCTTGTCTGAATTTGCTTGGGACAGTTTTGTTCTTCGGGAAAATCTTAAAGCTCAAGAAATAGCTCCTTGCTGTTTACCTCATGACACGTTGATAGAGCACAACCACATCCTTTCCCAACCTTGGCAAAACGAAAAAGCAAGAAAGATCATGCTTGCATAATGAAACAAGGTTCAGCAGCCTTCAGGAGGACGAGCAGTGTTTGAGGTAGCCTCAGAAAGAGTGTATGTCCCTGAACATGAATTTGTGTGCCTTTCTGAGCTGTAAAGCTTATTAACTTAGCTGCTAATATATCCGCATTGCTCTCTTGATGCTGAGATACCCCTCAGGACACTACAGTTTTCCACAGCCAGTGGGGCTTGGAGCTGGCTCTGCAGGCTTTGCAACAGAGCATGCTGCAAGGGTCGACATGCTGTCTTGCATCTTTTGTAAGGAAGGCTCTGCATTTTCTAACCTAATGCAATCGAAAGTGATCTTGATTCAACACAGATGACCAGCATAGGAACCAACACTGCTTCTGGGGCAATAGCAAGGTTTGTCATTCCTTTGGAACCCATTGCCCTTCTTCCTGGTTTAAGGAAGGCAAGGCAGTCTTTTTCTTGATTACCCTAAATAGTGCAAAACTTCCAAGAGGAAGGAGGGTCTCGTGATTGAAATGAAGGGCTGTGATTCAGGACTCGTGGGTTCAGCTCCTATCCCTGCTGTCTGCTTTCAGTTAAGCCTTGGGGAAGTCATTAGATCTCTTCCTCTTATGCAAAATCTCGGACTCTTTCTGTCTTTTCTATTGAGCTGAGAGGTTCTTGTCACCGGCTGCACATTTGTATGCCTTCCTCACCACTGTTATCCACTAATGCAAGCTAGAGACCCTGCCTCCTCACATTTAGGGAGAGAAGTTGAGGTATTGAGTTTTGGGGGCTGTTCTTAGAATGGTGAACATGATCCTATGCCCAAATCTGCTACCAGGACTCCTGCTTGCCTTTTCATCTCCCATGCTAATTCCCTCCCCTCACAACAGCTCCATTTCTCCCCTGTTCCCCCTGAACCACCAAGAAGCGGAGAGGAAGAGAAGGGCTAGCTTTCCCCCTCCCTACTGTGAAACCAAGATATATTATTATCTGCCTTCTCTTAGCCAGACCTGGCAACAAGATTACTCAAATTCATGTCAACTGAATACGAGTTATGCAGTTTTGCAAGTTGATGACTAAAATTATTGGAATTACCCAGAGATAAATGGTTTGTTATAGCTGGAAACTGGAGTTTACACCATTGTTTGTCGTGGAAGCGTTAAGTCCTGATGCTTCATGTCTTCACCCTTTTTATAGACAAAAAGGGTACACAATGAAGAGGTTTGTTCATAGTAGCCTAAACTCAAATGGTTTGGACAGTTAATTTCTTTATACCTCAGTTATATTTTCATTCCTATTCAGAGTTTTCATTAGCAAGTTATTTTGTGGTTACCCAGAGTGGCACTTAGTAATTGCATTGAGATATTTCTCTCTTAGATTTCTAAACTGTAATAATGCAGTAAACCCTGCTTTTGCTCAAGAAGTACCTGAGAAAAAAATGCAGCTATTAAAATAATACCTAAATAAGAACTGATGTGGTATTTGTTGCTGGAAAGTTGCAGCTCTTAGCTGCATGGCTGGTAAGGAACAAGAGAATGAATAATACCTACCAGTGTCCCAAGCTTGAAAAGTCAGAGGAAATGGCAGCAAGAAAGAGCAAATGAAGATGGATGAAATCCAGAAGGCTGAAGGGAGACTGAAGGGGATCCTCCATGCTGGATGAGGCTGGGCGGCTGACTCCTGGGTCACCTCAGCTGTTGCTTTTTGGAGTGGTGTTTTGAAAGGGCGCTGTTTAGGAGAAGCGCTTCCTGGCTGCCACTGCCGCGCACCACTTGCAGAGGCTGCCTGTGGGTCAGTGAGAGGTCACCTCCAGTTAACTCAACACCTTCAGTGAGGAGAAAGCTCTTGGGGATAAACTTTCTTACTATCCCTGTCTAACCGGCACTGAGAGAACTTGCAGATGCTTAACTTCCTCTTTTGCCTTGTCCTGAAGTAGTTTCTCTGGCATCATTAGCACTGCCAACTATTACCTCTCCACTTGTCCAGTACAGCAGGTTCAGCAGCATCAGTTTCTACAGCCTGGTGAGTGGGTTTTCTCCTGGCAGGACCCCTCCCCGTGCTGTGGGCAGGGCCAAGCTGCCCTCCAGCACCTCACCAGCCCCTTGGGAAAACTGCCAAGGATCAAGAGAGACCTCGGGGTCTGCAGAGGGAACAGCATCCCACGCACACTTGGATGCCCCAGAGCACATGTGGGTGCCTCCCAGGCTTGCTGCGTGTGACAGGACATGGCTCCTGGTCCCACGGAACCTAAACCAGGACACCCACAGCTCCATGGTTTAGTGCCAAAGGGAAGAGGCAGCTCTTACACTTCTGCCTGTAGTTTGAACGTTGTCAGTGATGACATCAAGGGAGACATCAGGAGGGGATGGACTGAATGTGAAGGTACATGGTGTTTGCTCATGAAATGTAAAGTCCAAGTATGTTCAGCAAACTGCCTCAAGTCCTGCAGCTCCAGAAGCAGAGGAGTTGCATTAAATAATTGTGTTTTGAAAAAGATCAAAGATGCAAATAAATGGCACAAGTAATGCAGGAGCCCATTTTACATCTATACATAGAGATACATGAGAAAACAATGTATTTTACATAGCTCCCACGTTTTTATTTTTGACAGCAGTTACAGAGCCCTGCTCACAGGTGACTCTGGGTGTAGGCGCTCCTTGGTTCTTACTTCCCTGGCAGGGCTTTCTCAAGTATCCATGCAGATTCTGGGCAAAAGTCTGGAAAAGGTAAAATGCTGAGGCAAGAGGACTGAACTCTGCAAAATCTCTTCAGGTTTCAGACTGCTCTGTTCTTGTCCATAAAAGAATTTAGTAGGCATATATTTTATGTGTGTGGGTACATCAGTAGACGCATAAAAATACATACGTCTGTTTCCAATAAAAGTGTTCCATGATCTAAACATCTTCCAGATAACATCTTAAAAATCTTAGGCTTCACATTTTCTCAAACAGGCTTGTTCAGGGAAACGAAAGAGAGTGCTTGACAAGATTATGGTGTTGCTTCTATACATTTCCTTTATTCTTGTGGCTAAAAGGAAATTACAATGTGTTGTTAAGTCAAAGCGTGGTCTGTGGAGCTGAACCAAAAAACCTTTAAATGGACTAAAATTCCCCTTCTGATAAAAGGGAAACCTACACAGCAGAGAGACAGGATATCTTTAATTTAAATAGTGGGTTTAGGTATATTAATTTGAGTTCAAAGCATCTTTCAAAGGGTATGATGCCCACATTTTTAATTTTACCTAATACTGAGCATCTGGTGTGGACTGGTTTGTGGTACTGAGAGCAAAAGGAAATACATTACTCATAGATGAAAGGAGTGAGGGGGAATCACTGTCCTGACTAAAAATAGCCTTTTTTCCACCAGTTAATATCAGCTGGAGGTTTGATTAAATAGTAATTGTCTAGAAAAAGACAATAATTGAGTGTGACTGTTTCCTTTCAGGGGCCAGGCCCAGGTGGTGAAAGTTAAGTATTGTCCTTCAGATAAGGTCCTGAAAGCAGTTTTCCTGAATGTCCACTGAGCCCTTCTGCAAAATGTCCTTTCTGGGTGCTGAGCTGCAGACAGACAAAATCCAGGCCTTTTTGCAGGGCAGCAGCAGTTTTCAGGGATGTAGCACCAGAGGATTTTATGGCTGTATTGCAAATACAAAGCTGGCTCACCTCTTTGGCTGGAACTCTAACCCAGAGGCGCAGAGATCACAAGAGACAAATGTCTTGAATTAAGAAATGGGGTTGACATCTATAAAAGTCAGAGCACATCTAGTAGGCAACGTGTAATAAGACTATAACATTATATCTAATAGGGAGATTGCAAAGCTGTGTGAAAAAATGCAGCTTCTGTTCAGATCTGCACATTCAAAAACAAAATACACCAGATTAATGGGGTTTTTTGTTCCCGCACCCCCTTCCACTTTATTTATTGATCTGAATTTCTATGCTCTTTTCCTATAAATCAGTCTGGTTTTTTTCAGTACAAGATTAGTGACCATCCTGGTAACAACTCTGCCTAGCTTTATTGGAGTCTGTAGCGAAAAAACGCGTGTTTCTGTGAGGTTAACAATATTTCCCTCTTTATTTCTATAAGGTTGTTCTCTCTGAATGACCCTTTTATGCATCATAATGTTAACACTTATCATTTGTCTGGGACTTTATGTATCATGAATATCTAAGCATTATTTAATTAACCTTTGCAAGTGTCCAGTGAGTCAGAGAACCATGAGATAGAGCCAGACGGGAAGTGCTTTTTCTGCCCTCCAAAAGTTTTCAAATTGCTACTTATTCCAAGTTGAATGGACTCAAAACTTTGGGGGGTTTTCCATGAAGGAAAAGTGGAGGAGGAGAGAGCGTGAGAGAGACAGTAGTCTGCTGCATAATGGCCGAAAGTTCCAGAGTGCTCCCTGGGGAAGGGGAAAGCTATCCTTTCAGCCCTTTGTCCCTCATGGTGAAGTTTTGGAACTTTAGCCTTACGCCTCCACATGCTGAATTAGGACTGTAATGGCTGAGCCAGAATCAGGCCAGCTCTGCTGAGTGGTCTGCAGACAAGCACTTGGAGAGAAGGTCACCATGGCCTTCTAGCGAGAGCAGTTCCCAAAAGCTTTGCTGGCTGTAGCTTGGAACATCTTTTCTTTTGCATTCCACGGAAGTGGTCTCACTGCGATGTGAGGCTGAGCTCTTATCCAGACAGAAACACCACTTACTCAGAAAGTAGCACATATGTTCTACCAGGAAGCCTGGGGTTTGGCCATTCAGCATTTCCCAGGGGAAGCTGACCCCTTGGGTCGGTACCGGTAGTCGCTTCAAAGACAGCAGAAATTGATACCATATTCAGTTTGAGAATTCAGACATCTTGATTCCATGGTTTAAACCACTGGACCACACTTTTTCTGAAATAGGTAGGAATATATGCATTTTTATACAGGGAAACTGAGGCATGAAAAGGGTATGAGGTGTGCTGGAAGCCACATACTAGGCCTGTGGAAGAGCTAAGAACAGAACCCAGGTTTCCTGATACCAGCACAAATTATTCAGCCACAGCACACTGTGAGGGCAGGACAGGAAGGAGCAAAGAGATAAAAACTGAATTTCTTCTGAAAGTAAAAACTCCTCTTGTTTCAGGAAGTGTTTTCCATTATACCCAGATCATTACTACATCCCTATAATCTAATTTTTCTTTACCATTTGGGTTTAACAATGAACATTGCATAGGCACCTACCCCTGAAAACTCCTGGCCTTCTGCTAACCGCAGATTGGTAGGCTAAAATGAGAGACTGCCCATTGAGAATATAATCCTGGTCTGCAGGGGGCACAGAGATTTCTTCACGTCTGGGAAGCAGCCAGTGGTTTACAGTTACTGGACCCTGAAGCTCCACATTTAGGTACAGCACACCACGCTGGAAGTTAACATGGACCTTAAAGAGGGGGACAGGAGCCTTCAGCTGATGATGAGAGTGATGATTTGCTTGTGGCTGTTTTAAATATGTAGAAAATACACATGAAAAAAAAAAAATTTAAAGGGTGTGTTACCCGTGAGTTCAGGAAAGCAGGTATTTTCCTGTCTTCCTTCATTTAAAATATAGTAGAAACCCAATATAATTCTGTCCACATTTATCAATGTGTTTTAATAGAAAAAAAAATGGGGTTAATAAGTCCTCTGAAAAGAGGCTAAAATGAAGGAAGATAGAGTTCATCACTTCCATGTTTTGAGCCTGTGACTTCCAAAATCAAAGGCTTGGTAATCCTAATGGATTGACTTCCAAATTTCCTTGGATTTGTATTGCTGGACTTGTCTCTCTCCAGGGCTTAGCTGGATCCCTGCAGATAGATTTTTAGGTTTATATGGTGTAATTCCACTTAGTCCAGCTGTAAACTTGTGGTGGCTGAATTAATGCATTGCAGGGGGAAAAAAAGAAAAATAAAAGAGTTTACCTACAAACCCCCTGGCTTGTATATCAAATCCTGAGGGGGAAAAACTGGGCATTTCAATTAGTTGGTTGTGTGGCCTGATTGAAGAACAGCCCCGTGGCTAACAAAGCTTTGTCTGTAGTATCAGCTTGCTCCTCATCCACCAGGACAAATAGAGTGGTTGGTCATTAACGGGCTAGCCATCGGGTAGGGGTTTTGTTCTTAAATGGGGGCTTTGTCTTATCCCTGCTGTTTAAGCCCTCTCCAAGCACTCCTCACCTGTCATATCTGTCATACATTTAATTCATCACGCTCTCTGGTCAAAAGCTACACTGATAGTATCAAAAGAAGAGGAGGGGGCTTCTTATAACTTTAGCGATCAAAGGAGATTACAAAGCAAATAAGATTTTAATGAAGACGGCAGGTTTGGAAAGGAGAATTTACTGCCCTGCGAATCACTAACACATAAATGTTCGTTTTATCTGTATAGTATTTAAGAGTGGAATCCCAAGCTATTACAGAAGGAAAGATGGATACATGTATTGGTTCGTGGTTTTAATTAAAAACACTGAGGGAGGAGATGTGGGGAAAAAGAGCTATTTTATTTCACATTAAAGGTCATATTTTTATTCTGTAAATATGATAAGCAGACTGTGTTTAAACAGAAGTTTGTTTTAATGGTGACAAATACATCAAGCAATTTGCCACTGAACTGATATTTTCAGGCCAATGCTCTCTGTTATTTGACCTAAGTTTCAAAATATCAATCACAATATTGAAATACACTTGGCCTCACTGTATCTACTAAAGAGGAAAAGCAGGCAGGCAGTTTCCAGTCATAGTCACATAAATCCACATGTTCCTGGGATCATACGTGATGGGGGCCAGAGCTGCAGAAATGCACCATTTGTGTCAGTGGGTGTTTTACAGGAAGGCAGCCCTGTGCTAGTGGTGTGGGGAAAACAGAACGCCCTCCCTTACAGATTCACACTGAGAAGCACGTGGCACTTTGTCATGGAAGGCGAGCCTGCAGCATCCACATCTTCATTCACAGAATATTTTGAATTGGAAGGGACCCACAAGGATCATCGCTTCAGTGAATGGTTCATATAGGGATCAAACCCACATCCTTGGCATTATTAGCACCATGCCCTAACCAACTGACCTACTCTCAGTGGTTCATTCACTATTACCTTTTATTAAACCCGCAGTTTTTCCACAGAGGAATTTTCCCATTTGGGACTGTCAGTCCAGAGCACATACTCTGTTTTCTGGTAAGGTGGAAACAACTGACGGGTAATTATCTATTGCAGTTCCTAACGCTACTAGTGTACAGTATGCAAATTCTGCAGGGCCAGTGATCTGCAGATTCAGTCAGCAGCAAAGATGCACTACTGGAAACATAAAGGTTGTGGAGGAGATCGTCTTGACACACACAAGAGAACCAGGGGATCAGGCTCAGCCACTATGGATTTATGAAAGGCGGGTGCTGTTTGACTAACCTGATCTCCTTATGACCAGGTGACCCACTTAGGGGATGAGGGAAAAGCTGTGGATGTTGTCTACCTGGACTTCAGTAAAGTCCAGTATTGTCTCCCTCAGCAATCTCCTGGCTGTTCATGGCTTGGACAGGTGCACTGTTCACTGGGTAAAAACCTGTCTGGATGGCCAGGCCCAGAGAATGGTGGTGAATGGAGTTACATCCAGCTGGTGGCCGGTCACCAGTGGGGTTCCCCAGGGTTCAGTACAGGGGCCAGATTTGTTTAATGTCTTTATTGACTACATGGACAAGGGGTTTAAGTTCCCCCTCAGTCAGTTCACAGATGACACCAAGTTGGGCAGGAGTGCTGACCTACTGGAGGGTAGGAAGGCTCTATAGGGGGATCTGGACAGGATAGGCTGGATCAATGGGCCAATTGTATGAGGCTCAACAAGGTGAAATGCCAGCTCCAGCACTTGGTTCACAAGAACCCCATGTAGCGCTACAGGCTGGGGGAAGAGTGTCTGGGAAGCCGCCCAGCAGAAACAGACCTGAGGTTGCCAGTTGACAGTGGCTGAACATGAGCCAGCCTGTGCCCAGGTGGCCAAGAATCCCAGTGGCATCCTGGCTTGGATCAGCAATAGTATGGCCAGCAGGACCAGGGCAGTGATTGTCCCCCTGCACTCAGCACTGGTGAGGCTGTACCTCAAACACTGTGTCCAGTTCTGGGCCCCTCACTACAGGAAAAACATCGAGGTGCCAGAGCAAGTCCAGAGAAGAGCAGCAAACCTGGTGAAGGATCTGGAGCAAAAGTCTTATGAGGAGCAGCTGAGGGAGTTGGAGTGGTTTAGCCTGGGGAAAAGGACGCTCAGTGAGGGCTTTATTATCCTCTATGACAAGAGGAAACAGCCTTAAGTGGCATGAAGGGCAGTTCTGATTGGATATATTAGGAAAAATTTCTTCACTGAAAGGGTTGTCAAGCTTCACTGAAACAGACTGCCCAGAGAAGTGGTGGAGTGACCATCCTAGGAGGAGGTATTTAAAAGCCATGTAGCTGTGGCATTTAGGAATATGGCTTAGTGGTGGACTACGCAGTGCTGGGCTCATGGTTGGAATGATCTTTAAGGTCTATGATCTTAAAGGTCTTTTGTAACGGAAACAACGCTATGAATTTACAAAGTGCTTTGGGCACTGGCTGGCATCTGTGGAGTGTACAGAGCCAAACCTGCCCTGTTAGCAGCAGAACGAGGCAGCTTTATTTTTGCAGTTTTTCCTTGTGATGAAAAAAAAGCCTTTGCAATTGCTGAAGCCTTTGATAAAAGAAGGGGTAGTTTGTGTTATTAGCACGGATGTTAACATCTTTACTTCAAAGACAGAGGGGAAGTGGCTGCCTAGCTTTCTTTAAATTGAATTAAAAACGTGGGGTCCAGGAAGGAGCTCACAAAACCATGTCTGAACTTGTCAGCCTTTACGGGTTTAGGTGGAAAACTCCAGTTCTCACTTTCCGCTGAGTAATACTGAGAGCTCATTATTTGTGTGGTTTTCAACCTGGCTATGAATTATGAATGATTTACTTAAGAAGTGATAAACTACGGGTCTGCCCTTAAGCTAAGTGGAGGTCCCTACAGCTGAGGTGTTTTGCATTCAGCAAGGAGATGGTCCTCAGCACCCTTCTGATGTTCAAGTTAATATCTTGCATTTTCATCTGAGGGCTAGTATCCATCCCTTAAGTTGCTTTTCTGCAGCCTACAGGGTCTCCTGATATGCAAGGCCCAATGAACTAGTTTTACTGAAAGAGAGATGAAAATTCACATATGATCTGTCATCTGGTGGCATGAATTTAGCTGAACTGAAGTCAGACCTAGGCTTTTTTGCAAGAGAAGATGGGATAAAGTTACAGCCAGGACTGTAGTTCAGAAACTGTGCTTGAATCTTGCTTTGAGTAAGCATGTCAGCAAGTAGCATCTAAACTGATTTGTTTCAATCAATAGCAATAAAAACTGTGAGCAAATAGGACCTGTATTTATCTGATACTGTGATGAGACAGTACAGCAGAGGCAGCTGCAGCAGGGCTCTCCCAGTTCTCACACCAGCTCAGTGAACGGGTGTTAGTGGCAGTGGAAGTTGTTCTGCAAGACTCTGCCCTGTAAAAAGGGTTGGCCAGACACAGACATTTGTACTTACTGTTGGTTTAAAGGACCTCCATGCTTTTATTCATCTGGAAACTGTGGGGTTTTTTCCTTTTATTTTTTTTTCCTCAGCCAAAGTTAAGGTGGCAGAGGCTAACTTAAAATATAGTCTTTCCTTTCACAAATTAGAAATTCTGAGAAGGTGCTCAAGTTACTTGAGGCATAGACCAACCACCTCTACTAACATGTTCTGGTTATAGATCTTAATAGGTTTTTGCAAGACCAAAGTACTTAGGTAGAGAAGTGTTTTTACAAATAACATAAGTCCACATGACAGCATATAAAAGTCAAATGACAGAGCAATTCATGGGTTATTGTTACAAAACCAACCTTTCAAATGAGCTCCTAAAATGCTATGTGGTTGGAGTTTCACTTATGGAATTTACTTTTAAGTCACTTTCTCCAAGTTTAAATCTGTCTACAGAAAACTTCAAAAACTTTTTTGTTGTTGTTGTTAGGAAAAAGAGAGAAAGAGAAATAGCATGCTTTTTTTTTCTGTGTTAAAGCAAATGCTTTTAAAATGTATCACCCTATACCTGACTGGAATTAAAAAAAAAAACAAAACAAAACCTTCAGAAACTGGGCATCAGTTTTCTTCGACAGCACAAAAGCCACCGTGCCAACATTTAGAACTGCAACCCATCAACTGCTCTTATAGCTCATACTTTATTCTCTGCATCAAAGCTCTGGTGGGGGGGAGTAAAAACAGAGAGTGAGAGAGCGAAAGAGTCAAGCTCTTCAGAGCCTCTAATGACGCGTGCCAAACACGTGGAAGGTAAATCCCCTAATTCAGTCTATTCTTTCAGCATTCCCTGGCGGGCGGCCAAGCTAAATATTTCTGCTGGATAAAAAATGCACCCTCCTATGCGGCACTTTCTTAACAGGATGGCTCTCCAGCTTTAGCAGAGGGGGCTTCTCTGGGGGAAAGCCAACATGTGTGTTCTCTTATCTATTTATTTATTTTATTAAAAAGGGGCTTTATGGGCTGTGATTGGATTAACTTAGTGAACCCTGGAGGAAGAGGAAAAACAAATTGGGAAGCTGGTTTAGCACCCCCACCTTTTTGTCATCTTCTTTTGGGATTTCCTGGCTGGCTGCCACCTTGAGCCTGTTGAATGTTCTTTAGATCAATCAATTAAAAAGGCTTTAATATTTGGGTGATTGGAACGCAACATATGGGCTGCTGGTGCGGATGTCATGTGGTGCGTGGAGTTAATTGAAATGATTAATAGAGGTGTTAGTTTCTTCAAGACTAATTGAAGAAAGAATATAATTGGAAGCATAGATTAACCATTATTGTTGACTTTTTTTTAAAATATTGCATCCCTTAAACACTTGTACATGTTTATAAACATGCAGATGGACTTTGTTTAGATGTCTTCGATGTGGTGATTTTCAAAATCACATAAACTCTACAAAAGTCGTATTTATTTTTATGTAAATTAATCAGAAAAGATATTTCAGTGTGCCTTGCCTGTTTTCAGTAACAAGTATGTGCACTGAATTTCTGGTACCTGTTTGTCTTTACTTCCTTGCCAGACTTAAACCAATTGATTCATCCTCATCATTATCTGTGGGGTCAGAGCATCCATCCACAGAAACTGATTAGGAGCCTCCGAAGGTCTGTTAGTGCTCTCTTCTCTCTGCACAGTGAGTTGTGCAAATGTGCCAGGTATTTCAGGGAAATAGCATCTCTATTGTACTGCCCCCCACCTTGTCAGTTTGACCATATTTCAAAGGGATCCAGTTATAAATATATAAAGGACTGGCAGAAGCCTGGATTTGATGGTCAGAAAGAAATATCAAATTAGAGAAATTCAGAAGATTTAACTGAGATTTAACTCTTTTGGCCTCTTCATCTTCTTTAAGAATAATAATTTTTTTTCAGGAGTAGTCGCTTGGGAATTTCTATTAAAATTGTTAAGCTATTGTGAAATATAAAATGAAAGCAATGAACTGGTTGCAGAGGACATCTGGCAGCAAGGAGAGGGTGTGAAGGATGTGTCTCTGAAAGTCATCCTGCTGCACAGGCCGGCTCCCAGGGTAGAAATGGGGAAACAGAAAACATGACAATCTCTGGTCTGCCCAAGCATTGCACGAGGAGGAGCAGTGTCGCGTCCTGCTCGCTGCTGGGCTGTGGTTACAAGTGCCGTAGCAAACTTTCAGATGGGGATTTCTTAAAACTGAAGACAATGGCTTAAATGAGTTATGAATCTCCCAGAGGGGTAGTGTTTACTTGTGGGAGAAGAAAATCAGGCAAGATGGCAATGAAGTGTTGATCTCAAAGGTAAGTCAGTTCAGATTTAGGACAGATAAGCTACATTTGGAAGTGCATTTTTTTCACACCAGCTTTCTTTTTGCCTGCTTTTGGTAATAGGGGAAACGCTTATGCATAATTTTAATGTTCTGGAAAAGAACTGTCTTCCTGGAAGGGACACACACATTTTCTCTATTTGTTTTCCTTTGCACATGTGGTGCAGCTTATGCATTTGTGTATCTTTTTCAATAGTCAGAAAGTTTATTCTGCAGCCCAGAATAAGCTGAGTAGAGAAGTGATAGATAAGTTTAGAGGGGGTTTGTTGTTGGCTTAGAAGAAAAGAGTATAGGATGGTTTTAATATTTTAGAGTCTTCCCACACAGATTTCCAGTGATGCTTTGAAGGCAACTGTGTGTCTGCAAAGACTTTGAGCCTCCCCGGAAGATGTGGCCTGTCTTGCATACAGATCTGAGCAAAGCGTTTGTAGAAAGGAAGTGGCTGTCCTGTACTGGGGGCTGAGAGGAAGGGAAGACATTAGGTCTGATTGCAAGCTTCCCTTACTCCCCGTTGCCTGATTTGTGTGCATGTAGTGCTAATAGTTTTAGATGAGAGGATATGCTGGACAAACCGGTGCAAATTAATATTTAAAAAAAATTGGCTATTATTGTTATTTGGTGATGAAATCAGTCATTTAAGGATCTGGTTTTATTACAGCAAGCTACTGCAATTACCTAGCCACTTGTTTATTTTTCTGACCTTAGCAGTGATGAAAAATAGTAGTCTCAGCATTGCATTGCCTGCATTGCCCATTAGGATTTAGTACAAGAAAAGGAGAAATTTGTATAAACTTGCTGGAATAGGAGCATCCTCTCTCTCTCTATTAAACCTTGCCATGTTGCATAATTAATAAAATTCTACTGCAGTGGCCTGGGTCACTGAAAAAGGAACAGCAGACCAAGGAAAAAGGGTTTAAATCTATGCACATGCTTTGTATGTGGCTTGTGTCTGATGGCAATGTTCTCATTCTCATACAAAGGAGAATGTTCAATAACATCCCCCTAAAATAAATCTCAGGGAACTGATATCTAGTAGCCTGCTAGCATCACCTGTTGCTAAGACAGACAGACAATTTGCATTAGGAGATCTCACTTTTAGGTTCTCATAAATCTACCAAATTCTTAATGTGTGGCTCAGGTGTTTCTTGCATTTTTCTTTCCTATGGATGCATTTTCCCCCAAAATCTATTCTGTCGTTTCCAAGAATTTGGCTATGACAAAAATTGTATTGCTAACATTAGGAGTGTGATGACTTTTCTGTTGAAAAGTAATCTCCACCATGACAGCCCCCATCTTTTGAAGCACAAGTTTGAATGACAGGTTCAGTGGCTTGGGGAAGAGCTGCTTATATGGCAGGGGAGGGTGCTGACTGTCATTGTCTGGGATGCTCAAACGCCATCCCCTCTGCCAGGAGCACTTCCCAGTTCATGGATCTCCACATGTGCTTCATTTGCATTGGGTCTCTGACAGAGCAAGACCAGAACACACTCTGGTCCTGTCCCCACCTCCATCTCTGACTCCCACACCCAGGAGAATTGCTTTTGAGCTAGAAGCCAGCCTAGAGGATTGGCAGAGCAGCCTTCCCAGGAGCTGCAGGAGGGCATCACGCTCCCTTCAACAGGCTAACACTTTTGGGCCTAGAATGAAACACTGGAACTGAGAGCAGAGGGAGTGCATGTTCAGCACATGCTCATTGCAAACCATCCTGAGGCCAGAGTCATCAAAAGGAACTGTTTTTAAAAGCCTACGGACAAGAGCTGAACCTGGAGGGGATTATGAAGGAGAGACTATGCCTGGAGATCAGCAGTGTCAGGGAAGAGGGAAACTGAGAGTAAGGTTAGTACAAGACCAAGGGGTTTATCTTTATGGGTTATTGTAGATGAAGACGAGCAAGCTCGGTGTTAAAAGCGGGTGGGATGTAAGCCAGCTCTGATCCAAAAGCTGCCTGACTGCATTAGCATGGTGCTAAGCCCAAGCTAATATATCCGGCTTCTCACCAGGGCTTATTAGCTCGGGCTCAGTGCCATACTAACATAGTCACAGAAGTTCCAGTTGGCCTGACACCACGTCTGCTCAATGTGTGAACTGAGCTCAGGGCTGCATGCCTGCACAGGAGCACCAGGAGATGCCTGGAGACTTGACTGCACCGCACTGATGAGGAGGCTGTGGAGGCCAGGCCTGTTGGTCAGCAGGAAGGGGCACATGGGGATGCAGAGCGTTTGCTTAAAGTAGGACAGGAAAGAAGTGAAGTGCAGATGAGGAACCAGGAGGGACTGAAACTGGCTTGATGAGAAGACTTGGCACACAGGAGCCTGGGTGTGGGAGTGGTAGATGTGAGTGACTGGAAAGGGAAACTACAAGAGGGGTCAGGAGGAACAAGCTGAGGACTTGCTGGGCAAGGGAAACCAATCAGAAGTCTGAGTCGAGCACTGGAAGAGGAAGAAAAAGCTCTGCACCACACCTGGCATGAAATCAAGATGCCTGAAAGTAGTCATTCCTCTGCTGCCAGACTGTCACCTGATGAAACTCACCAACAGAAATGTCCTATCCCTCACAAAGCTTGTGCTGACCTTGCCAAAAACAACCGTATGGTTGCTCTGAGCCAGGTCTGCCAGCGTCCCTGCAGAGGTCTGCCTATGATCTGTGTAGGCATCAGAGTAGTGCCAGGTCATGAGATCTCTGCTTTTTCTATTTGCAGTTTCAAAAATCAGCATAAAAACTGTAGAAAAACCTTACTAAAATTGCAAATTCAAGTTCTCCTGAGTTTAAGGTTGTTTGCCTAACTCCAATTTGATCCTCTTATGCATTATGATACAGTCTTTAATTACTCATTTAATTACTGTTAACTGGCTACTTGCCTCATTCAGGCATAGGACAAGCTTGCTAGGGGAGATGAATTGGGGTGGTGTAATAAAATGTTATCTTTAAGACACCTCTTCCCGCCATCTCATTTGCTGCTGCATGAGGAAGTAAGGCGGCCATGGTAGGAAGAAGTGCTGCTCTTCTCAGAGCAGGTGAGAAGAGCAGGTGCTCTTCTCTGCTCTGAAGAACTACGTATTATCCCTACCTGTGATTCTGAACAAGATTCATGCCAATTCACCTCGGCCAAGCCTTTTGAGGGTAGGCAATAATTTTGACATCTTCCTGGGTGCCTGATGTGAAGCCCTGCAAAATACAGAGCCATCACAGATGCCAGGAGGAGAAAAGCTTTGAACATAGAAAATAATGCACTGTGCTGAGTAAATCGGCTGCTCTGCATCCCAAAATTAATGTATGCTTTTGATGTTAATGTCATTGTGTCTCCATACCCCTTCTGCAGAGCGAGAATAGCAATAATACCTTCATCAACATATGGGGGAGGTATTGTGAAAATCAGATTAGTCATTATTTGATGTTTGTGAAGTGTTCAAGTGCTGCTGTTCTGATGAGCAAAGCGGAAAAATACAAGACAAAACTGGTTGTCTTCATTTGAACGATCTGTGGTTAAAGTAAGGCACTGGGGCTTTCAAGGAGAAAGCAGAGAGAAAAAATCTGGAAAAACGGCTCCTCTAGTCAGCACTCTTCTTTCTAAACACTGAATGAGGTGGAGAAAAAGATGGTGCCTCTTATGCCAGGACTGCAGAACTGAGTTTCTGTACACAATCCTAGATCTCCTGGCATCTCCTACCAACTGAAAGAATGCTTGAGTTTGCACCATAATATGTCTCCATTTACTGACATTTTGGAGTGTTTGTCTCACTGCAAAACTTGGGGGTTTTTATGTGAGTCTGTTGCCTTGCAAATTTGATGGTTGGCTGTAGGTTTTTACAGAACTTTGACTCAGCTTCAGGGAAGGAGGAATGAAGAAGCAGAAGAGTGAACTTCTGGAAGCTGAAACCCTCCTTTCCCTGGGTTTGAGCAATCTGTGCTGTTATGAAACCTTTTGAAATCTCATTTGCTGATGTCTTTCTGACCCCCCAAATTATTCTTGTGTAAATGTTGACACCCAGCAGAGATGAAATCATTGACTTGAGAAAACACAACCAGCTTATCAGAAACTGCACAATTCCAACAATATACTAGCAAAACCAGCCTTTTTTCTTTCTTTTTTGTCTTTTTTTTTTTAATTGTTTGTTGTTAGTTGGCAGATGGTATTGTGAATCAGACGGTACATAACTGAGGGAACAGAATGGTTTTTTCAGTTCACATAAACCCAAATCCATGTCACAAATCAAACTGGTTTTATTTTCAGGTCTTCTGTGTGCTTATGATTTTGGTATGTTTACTCATTTCATGCTGATAGTTTTAATTACACACTCACAGAGTGTATAAGCAGAACAAGAACTAAATATGTTGTCCAACTGAATTCAGGCTGTCTGTAAATTTTCCCTGCGTGTTGTACCCATAGCTCACTGAAATCAAAGGACAGCAAAATTTCTCCACTGACCACCTAAAATCAGTTAGTCCTCAATTGGTTCTTTTTACGATTCTGACACTAAAGTTGTGTGATCTGTTTGCTGAAGGAAAGTGATTTAAAAGTGGACAGACAAACCATCAGAAAAACGTTGAGGCTTTGGTCTCCTGTATCATGCCATTAGACACCAGGCAGGGCAAAAGGAACAACTGCAATCCATTTATTCATGGACAACTGTAAAGCCAGAAGATGCATTAAAACTTGATTTTACACCTCGGAGGTTTAGGATTACGACGTAACTCCATAAAGAAAAATCTTTCTACAGAGTTTGCTGTGCATAGGAGAAGGGAGCTGCCCTCTAGCAAACTAGGAAAAAAATCAAAATAGTCTTGTTGGTTCAAAAGCACCAATTCTGAGTTCTGCTGTTCAGATGTGAGTTTTGGTGTTTTATGTTTCAAATTAAAGGCGTGGCTGAATGTTCATTATCCCTATGATAAAAGCAGTAGAAATAGGTGCAGAATGGCCCTTGTGCAATGCTGTAATTTACCTTTATTTTAAACTGGCTTACACATCTTAATACATTATGACAATCAGAATTATCAGGCCACCAGGCGGAGAGGAGTTTGTTTTGTTAATTGTTCTTGTTAAGCCTAATTACAGAACGGGGTGGAGTGGATGTGAGGGGAGGGAGGAATCTGCTAGCAAGAGGAAATTCTAAAATCCTCGGAGCAGTTCCAGGCAGTGTGTGTTGGGGAGCAAGAGTGCGGGTGTGGTGTGGTGTGCATGAGCATGCGTATGCGTGTGTGTGTAAGAGTGTGAGAGTGAATGACAGACTTTCCATATGGACTAAAATCCTGAGATGCATCAGCCGGAGGTGGGGAACCTGTGCCGTGTGGACACATGAAGGTACAGCTGAACAAAGAACTTTGCTGCAGTTTTCTTTATGAACTAACTCCTTTTTTTTGGAGGGGGATGGGGGAAAGATGCACATTACTTACTTTGCTGTTAATCTTTGAGGTTTGCATCAGATTGAGTGTTAAAATGGTTTGCTGATATGCTGCACCATTCTTTGATATTACAGGTTGCCACGTAGCTGTGGGTTGGTATCCTAAAGCCCTTTGAAACGTTTTCCTTCTTCCCAGTGGTTGTAGCAGGGATATGTGGTGCACAGACTGTGTTATTTGTTTATACTTTCCAATGGAAAGCGTACATCCAAAGAGCCCTTCTGCCCTGCATTATTCCAGTTTGTTTATGTGCCCCACATTACGCTGTTGGCGAATTACTGTGCCTGACCTGCATTGTCAGCCCCCTCCATTGCCTCGGGAACCTCCGGCACAGAAGTTTCTGATAAGGCAGTTTTGAACAAGCCAGACACCAAGTGAATGATTCTGTAACAAATCTGTGCTCTTCTCCAGGGTATGTTACCTGACTTGTTTGCTGCCAAGGTGGTTTTATTGGTTTGGCTACCGGGTGGAGGGAGGAGACTAGAACAGCACACGAGTCACGTTTTGTTTTGCTTAATTATAATGTACACTTTTAATAAAACCTTTTAGTGCCGTGAATTAAATGTCATTGCAATCCTGCACAAGAAGAAAAATGCTACTGCTGTTGGAGCTGGCAGCTGAGTGGTTAGATGGCCAGTGTGAGTCTGAGGCTCAGAAGCCTTTTCTTTGCTGGCTGGAGATACTGTTGGGTAAATGTGTTTACTTTTTCCTTAGTATTTATACTAGTTAATGTGTCGCACTAGATAAATCTACTTCCTGAGTCCATCTTTCAGCTTGCTCTCTTCCCTCCCAATTGACAAATGGTTTGAGTTTGACACCGTTTTATCAGTTGAGCCCCTGCTGGGTGCTGCATGCCTGCTTGTTTCTGCTTTATCGTGAAAAGTGAATTATCTGCAATATTTTGCTACCATCTAACTAGCAGTTGGCAGGCTTTCCTATATGAACTGATTTAGATTTCAGCAAGGGGAGGCTGTTGTCTTTCTCTTCAAAGCCCTGTTGTTGCTCTCCAGGAAAACAAAAGATCCCGGAGCTTTCTGCACAGCAATCTGCTGCTGTCCCACTTTCAAGGAGGTGTTTTGTTTGTTACGGCAGCTTCCTATCTTAAAATGATAAATTGAGCAGACATGTGTGCTGTTTTAAACCGCTGTCTCCAGGGCTTTGTGTTCACTTAGGATAAAATACATTATTTTGTGGTAGGCTCTGGTGTGATTTAAACTTGGTTTAAAGATTACAGAGCAAAAGGGAAAGCATCAACATCTTCAGCAGTGGTAGTTTGATGAGGAATAGCTGTCAGAAGAAGAACACTACTGACTTAACCTCAAATGGGTTGCAAATGCATTAGGGATTCATTAATATTAATAGTAGAATAGACATTTCCTGCTTTCGTTTGACATCTTCCAAGCTCTGCTTTTTTTTTTTTTTAAGAGCAACTTGAAGTGCAGTTTTAACACTTATTCAAGTTACTACAAGAATGATAAGCTAAAGTCAAACACAAGGAGACCTCTGAGTGTGTGGGGTTGGTCTCTAGGAGTCCTGGAATTTGGTGCTCTGCTTTAGAGAAAGATTGTGGTAAACTCTCGGGTGAGACTTTCAGGACAGTTTGCAAAATGGGTCTGTTAGGTATGACTGCAACCAGAATAAACTTGTCACAAGAAATTGTTCTATGAGGGTGACAAGAAGGTCACTTTCAAAATGACATGTAAAGGATAATAACTGTGTAGATTTCTAAGGTGGACATAGTAGTGGCTTGTTCGTAAGTTCAGGGATGAAAAAAAAAATCCAAACCCTTCTTGAGTCTCCAAATACTTTGTGAGGTTGGCCAAACAGTTCCGTTTGAAAAATAAATAGGTCCAAGGTAATTTTTACTTGCTTTCAAGCTTCTAAATCCTGTGATGCACATTTTCATGCTTCTTCTGTCGCCAGCAGGCTTTCAAGATTTATTCAAGGGGGGAAAAAAAATGAAATTTGACAAAAGCACCAAATATCTTTGAGACATAAAAAAACCCCAAAAATTTTGTTAGGACCAGGAGGGAACATGTAATTGCAATGACTGTTTTTCAGCATCCTGCATATCACACTTTCACCCACTGAGCCCTTTAAGTAAGAGAACTTGTGGCAGTGGAATGAGGCAGGGGCTTGCTTTTCATAGAAAACACAGCTAGGAGTCCCAATTCATAAAATGTCAAAAGAAAACAGGTAATCCCCCACAAAGCACCTAGTTTGGCAAGTCTAGTGATGCAGCAGCTACAAATGCAGAAGTGCACACGAGTTTGGCAGCTCTTACTGATAGGGCAATTTGAATTGTCCATGTGCGTCTGCTCTACTTGTTGAGCCTAATGAAAAGTACAGTTTAATCACTGGTGTGCCAAATTGACCATGATTAGCTGTTATTGCAGATTAGCGCATTGTCTGGGGCTCCAGAATTATTGATCCGGGTGCTGTGCTCTGGTGTTTTCTGTGCCCTCTATCGTAACCTCTTCTTAATGCTTAGGGCAGAGAAGCAGGAAAGGAGAGTAGGAGGGAAGAAGTCCAGATGGGAAGAAAACAGGTCCTGAAAAGACCACATAGGAACTAGGTCAGGTACTCTGGAGATTAAAGAAGCATGCTTCATCCCTGGACGCAGGAGGCAGGGACAAGTAGCATACAATTACGAGGAATTAGAACGGCAACAAGTAGTGCAGATTTATCAGCTTTAATTGTCTATTGTCAGGACAGAGCCCTTCTTGTAGATCAGGCGCTGCCAATGCTTTAATACCTCTAATGGACTCTCTATTGTGGGATTATCTCTCCTAAGGACAATGTGTTTCTTAAAACTAGTTGTTTTGGGAGAGGTAGGAAAAAAAAAAAAAGAAGAGAAAAAGAAAAGAAGTAGCTGCAGCCCTCGGTTGNAATGTGTTTCTTAAAACTAGTTGTTTTGGGAGAGGGAGGAAAAAAAAAAAGAAGAGAAAAAGAAAAGAAGTAGCTGCAGCCCTCGGTTGTTTTTTTTTTTTTCCTCCCCTCTCTGGTTTGTCACATTTGCAGGAAGTAGCTGAGAGCCCAGTGTTGCTCTTCTGTCAGCAGCGCTATTCCTTCAGGGGAACTGATAGATACCTATTGAACATTAACCCCCTTTGCTCCACCTTCCCCAACGAGCTCCTCCAGAAACAATAGCTGGTTGATAAAGAGCAGATAAGCAAGGACACCCGGCTTAAGAATCTCTCTGCTATCTTTATTTTAAAAGCTTTCCTGGGTTTTGCAAAGTAAACATTACAACATTTAAAGAAGGATAAGGTGTCAACTATTTAATGAGAAGTTGTGTTTAATAGCAGAGGAATTCTTCCCTCCCCCAGCCAACACACAGGTATGAAAAGACTGTTATTTCACCACCCTGGGGTAGGAGAGGTGGAAAAATGACAACTGTACTCTTAGAAGCTTAAAAAGTGGTCCTCCAGACAAACCCTACCAATTCCCTAATCAACTCTAAATACACAGTCACTATTTTGAATCCTTTGGTCCTCAATGCACGGTAGTCACATTGCTGCATCTGTGATAATCTGTGGGTAAATATTTTCATTTCCACCACATGCACTTTGTCATGATGTGTAGCTGTTGTTTTTGTTAATCTGTTTTGAAATGCACTCTGTGGCCAGCTCTTTGTCTGAGAAAAGTGGCGTGTTCCACCCATGGATCTTGCTGTCCTTCTGCTGTGTTCATCAGCTCCAGGAGACCAGGCAGCCTGGAGAGTATCTGACATCAAAACTGAATTGTGCAGGAGCACAGTCTGAAGTTTCACCATTGTTCGTATCACTGTGTCTTACCAGGCAGGCTGAGGAGAGAATACCCCAAAAAATGTCATGACTGCCAAGTTGGGAAGAGACATGAAAGTTGAAATAATACAATTCATTCTGAGGTGACTTCATTATTTCAGCTTGTTGTGAGCTTGTTATGGGGCTGATGTCTGAAGTATTCACAGGAGTGAGCCTTCTAATATATGTATACCATCCCATCCCTCCTCCACGACAATCTGGAAATCAGCCTATTTTAAATGAAAGTTTTCCAAAGCACACTCTTTTTTCAGTCCTCTTGTCACCAGTAAGGTTGGAAAGTAGTTGGAATGGGTTGGCCTGTTGTCATTAGTTTTTCCTCAGACTCAGTTATAACGGACAGAATATTCAAAAGTCCAGGGTTGGGATGTGAAAGGTTGAATTTATACTCAGATTTTCCTGTCCAATATGAACTTGTGTTGGTTAAACATGAAAAGACTATAAAAGTGTCCTTGCATGGGGTCTTGACTGTCCTCCCTACCATTCCCAAGACCACCATTGCTCAGAAGTGTGATGGGAAGGCTGGTGGTAGCCAAAAAGGGAACATCCACGGTCCACCTTCTCACAAAGCCTTCTTGCCCTCCTGATAGCAGGCGCAGACAGCCTCAGCTCCTTCTTCTCAAACTCAAGCCTCAACAAGAAGAAAAGGCTGAAGCTTAGTTCTCACTTCTGTGTGCTGTGAGAATGTTTTTATTCCATTGGAGGAGAATTGTATTGGCTTATTCATACGTCATCTGAG
This sequence comes from Eulacestoma nigropectus, assembly GCA_013397775.1. Lineage (NCBI taxonomy): Eukaryota > Metazoa > Chordata > Aves > Passeriformes > Eulacestoma > Eulacestoma nigropectus. Next base: position 2,300,563 of record VZTE01006250.1, on the reverse strand, counting down.
CAGTATTTTAATAAGGCCTAGTGGGAAACAAAAAGGGATACGGTATTTTAGTTTGACTCCTTTTTTCTCTTTTTAAGGAAAATTTCTTGAGAGGATAAAACAACAGAAACCAAAAGTGATATTAATGCTTGCACTTGGCAGTAGCTGAGAGTGCAGCCAAAAGATCTGCTCTTGGTAATGCACAGCCAAGAAAAAAATAAACATTTGGCATTTGGAAGTGCTAGGAGGCAATGACCAGGGTGCTCTGTAATTAAAGGCAGTCCCTGAAAACTGCATGTGTTAATTCAAAAGCCTCCTGGCTATAGCACACACCACTCCAAATGCCCTTGCAAAAACCTTCTTGTAGATTCAAGTGCAATTTTAATTTCTCTCCTTATAGGCAATACCGGCTGAAGTTGTCTAGGGCATACAAAGCCTCTGAGATCATATCTGAAGCCCATAGGCAGTGTTTTGCAAAGGTCAAGCCAGTCTGAAGAGAAGACTGCTGTAACTTTTCCTGTTGCACAGTCACTAAAGTGTGCTGGGTCTCTCTCTTTCCCTTGAATCTGACAGCAGCCACGTTTTCAAAAACGTGGCTCCGAAACATGAGTGCATATCAGAACTTGAAAGCAAGTTCTTCTTAGAGTTTGATTTCTCAGTTGGCTTTTAAAAGATGTGCAGTCGTGCAACTACATCATGTACCTTCTCCAAGTAATGACCACAACTGGTCCCCAAATGTTTACCAGCACAAGGATGCCTACATGCAGGAAGTGGGAAATGGGGGTGGGTCTGGTAGTTACTCTTGATGTGGTCAATCTGCCACTGACCTTGTTTGGGGAAGGGGAAGGGGAGGATGTGAAAATGAGACTCTCCTTTAATCTCTTGTGTGCATTTTATCTCCCCTCCAACTTTTTAAAGAAATTTCATCTATTAGAGCCAGCTCCCTTCCCTCCTTCTTCCCCTTACAATTACAGCAGGCGCAGGGAGAACAGCAGCAGTGGCAGCTGAGGCTGAGTTGCACAGGCTTGTTGTTGAGCTGAAGTGGTGATAGCATCAAAGGAAATGGATGGGGATTTCTGAGATCAGAGCTGTTAGGGCCATTCATGATTTGTTGCCAGGCTGAAAGCTGCTGCAGAGAGAGCTGCCTGAGAAATGCTGATTAATACAGTAATTGAGGTTTTCTATGAGCGAGAAGGAAAAAATTAAAATATGACTAAAAATGTTCTTTTTGAAATGAACAACATTTTGAGATTGCACATTCCAGACAATAGCAGCTTCTGGTACAAATGATTTCTATAAAAGAGGAGAAAACTTCTGGTTGAACACGGCGTCTTTTTATGTTTCTCTCTTAAGGAGGAAGGTCAGAAGGTCAGTCTATATATTTCTTTAATGGCAGAGTTTCTTTTGTGATTCTTACTTTAGTACACATTCTTAACAATTTGTTTCTGTCTCTTTTTCTTGATAAACTTAGTTTTATTCCAGATCAGGCACTGTTAGGCTGGATCTGCACATCAGCAAAACTCCTTCTCCCACACTAAGGTCGTTCTGGGCTCAGCTTCACTGAGACACCTGGAGCTAATTTCAGGATAGCCTCAGAGTGTGCCACAGAGTTATTTGAAGTCCATAGGCTTCATAGGCTGTACTCACCTCCCCAGGCTCCAGGGATAGAGCCGCACTGACCTGGGATATTGGCATCCTCCTGATGAATACTTCACTTCATCTGATGTGATCTAATCTAATATCTACTTCCACTTGTTTTCCAGTCCAAAAGCATTCTCAGTTCCTTGAAAAGCAGATTTGCCTTTTTCCCTGCTCTCTTTCACATTAAGATGATCAGTCCCTGAAGGAAACATATCAACCCTTTCTTCTTGTCCCCCCCTCCCCCCCCTCTTTTTTTGTTTTTCTTTCAAGCTAACAGGGAAGTGAAAAGCTCTGAAACAGCTGCCTCTCGGAGTGAGACTATTTTTCGGTAAAATAATCACCTTCAGTATGACTACATTGTTTTTCTGTTCTATGCAGTGTGACTCAGCATCAGTTAATTAACCCAATCAAGTAGGCCGGATTTCTCTCCTTTAATGAATGGTTCTTCCTACTTCAGAGCCTTCCTAGACCTCATTTTGGATGTGCCTCGGTTTTACAGGGTATATCCAATTACATTTATATCCTTCAGCCCCAGTGCTCAGGCCACCTCTCTTGTGGAATTACACTGTGGTGGCAGTTAAGGCAGGACACTCACTTGCCAGCAGTTGCCCTACTTAGGTCTGTTGCCACGAGCCCTCCCGCGTTAGCACATAGGGAAGGTCTTTACACAGATATGCTATTCTCAGCATCGCAGGCCGAAAATGGCAAGTAATCCTTTCCACACGTCTTTTTATCAGTGGGAGGAGGAGCAGGTAAAGGGAAAGGGGTTTGTGTACGCCTGTCAGAAAGACAGACGGGCACCCGATTGCATAAACCTGCTTCCCACTCCCCCCCTTCTCCCTTTTTCCTGTGAAGAAATACGTAACACCGAGATCACCCTAGAATATAAGTGCATGTTATGTTTAGAAGAGGAATGTGAAACTAGCTGCCACATAAAGTGCCAGGCAACTGATGAGAAATATGCTTGCAGACGTGTGAGAAGAAGGAAAAGTAGTAGAGTTGCCTCACAGTGAAGCAGCTAGCATTTGCACTGGGCTGTGGATGGCTATAAATGGAATTGTGCATCACCGTTCCTCTGAGCCCGAGGACGCCTCGCTGAAGAGACAGGACCACTGAAGGAAGTAAGGCATCTGGTTGTTTTGTAATGAGAAGCAGGAATGCTCTTAATAATAAACAAACAGGACATGGTATGCCATCATCACAGGATGTCCTTCCTTCAGCCAGCATACTGACTTGGATCGGAGGAAAAAAAATTGGGTGCCGGGATCTGCTGATTGCTCTACCAACCCTCTTTCCATCAGCAGTGTGTTCCTGGATGGTCGCTCACACATTGCCCCGTGCACGATCCGTGCTCGTTTTCCTACCGCGCTGCGAAAGGGGCATCGGGTTTGGAAATGCTGCGTGCCGTGTCCTGATGCTGTGAGCTTCCCTGCTGTTTCAAGGGAAAGGGGGAAGGTTTTGTTTAAAGGAAGAAACAGAAATGTTTTTCCCAGTTCCTCTTACAGGCGCTGATTAGAAAGAGACTCGGGAAAGGAATAAAATCAAAACTCTGAAACCCCCAAATTTGTCATCTCAAGTAAAGTATTATGATTGTTGAGGTTTGGGAGCAAGCACTTTGAATCGAGTTTTAATCAGTATTCTGGAACTTGGGAATAATTTTAGTTGGTATTTTTTATAAAGTTCTATCAAGTCAAACTGCGTAAGAACGAAAGCGGTCATGTATTGAACTCCGGAGCTTAAAAATAGCACGGGAAACAGATTTCTAGCAAAAGCTGCCTCAGGTGCGCTCTTCGCGAAGCGCTGCCGTGCCCGCCCACCCGGCAGATCCAGGCGGCGGGGCAGCGCCGCGGCTCTCCCAGCTGACGCACGGGGCCGAAAGGGAGGGAAAAAAATTAAAATAATAACAGCGATGTAAAAAAACCCAACGCGGGTGGGCTGGGCGGGGCAGGGTCCGCAGGTAGAGCCCCACCTCCCGCGCTGTGAGAGGGGCCGGCGGAGGGAGGGAGGGGCCGGTGCGTGAGCGCGGGCGGGCGAGCGGAGAGCGCGGCTGTGGCAGGCGGCCCCCCAGCGTTCCCCAGCGGCAAAAGCAGCAGCACCTGTGACAGCCGGGGGGGGGAGGAGCGGGGGGGGAGCGGGGGCGGGGGGGGGGG
>VZTE01006250.1:2173116-2288717 GCA_013397775.1 Eulacestoma nigropectus | reverse complement strand
TTTTTTTTTTTTTTTGTGTTCTCCTTTTAGCTACCAGGGCGGGTATAGACCAAAGAATGGAGGGGGGTGGAGGGTGGTTTCATTTTAATCTGGAGGAGCAGTCATTCCAGTTCCTAACTTATTAGAAAAGCAAGCTCTGTAGCAGTGAAGTGATTGATAGATACTGCATATTTTTGTTTGCTGGAACTAGACTTTTAGGGGTTGCCTTTGATAGGAAAAAGAACTTCTGAAGATATTTGGCAGTCTCTGTACATTTCACTTACTGTTTCTTCTTGTAAATGTATTTCCAAAAAGCACATTTTTAAGGTGGTATTCATCATTAGCTTCCATATGTCTTAGGAAAATGTTAGTACCTAACAAAGCTGGTCATATTGTAACCAACACGATTGTTCATTTATTTATTTCTGTTTTGCTATTATCTGCCACAAAAAATTTCTTGCATTGTTTGCTTTACCTTGTTACATTTGGGGGACAGGGGAGAAGAGGGAGACTTCTCATTTTGTACTGGTAATGGTTTGATCCTGTGCTGCTCTTCTTGTAGGTCACTGGAGTTATAAGCAAAGAGTACATCCCAAAAGGAACACGCTTTGGACCCCTGGTAGGAGAGATCTATACCAGTGATACGGTTCCCAAGAATGCGAACAGAAAATACTTTTGGCGGGTAAGCAGGAAAAAACAGCACCACGTTGTTGCAGTAAGCAGATCACTAAATGAGTATGGCTGAGAAGCTGGGTCACTTCCTGCTGCGTGATGCAGGGGACAACCTCTGTATGTGGCCAGGCACAAAAAGGGCCAGTGGGTGAACTAAGCCGAGTAAAAGCCTGGCTGTCTTGGATGTAGGGACTGTATGGGTGGAGAGAGCAGTGGAGATGCACAGCCCTTCCTGTCTCTGTCTTCCAAAATGTATCGGTGCTTGATTCTGTAAAGAAATAGTTCTGCTGCTTGCTGTAAGGGCAGGTTATTTTGCATTTCTTCATAGCGGAAAGTCATTCTGATTTATGCAAGTATCACGTCCTTGATTCTTCCCACTAGGAAGAAGCCATGAAGGTACTGCATAAGCTTTCACCCTGGAATTATGATACATTTTGTGACATTTTTTGTATAGAAGTCTTATATAGAAGTGCTATAACACAGTAGTGGTAGTCTTTGGCATATACCATTCAAGTAATAAATTTTTCTAGGCCTACTCAGAATTGTTAAAAGAGCAGCTCATGGATCTTAGCAAAGGGGAAAGAGACAAACACCAGAGATGGTGCCTAATTTGTATTCCATAGGACAAGCTGGAAGGGGGCAGCAGCCAGTATGTTCTGGCTTGGGCAGTCTGTGCTGGGGAATATGCTTCCAGTTTATCAGTTGACATAATCCTCATTTTCCTTACAGACACATTATTAATTGTTAGAGAACATTCCTTCAGCCCCATTGCATTCCATGAATTTGTTTTGCTGCCTTCTAGCCATGTAGTTTGTGTCTAAATCCATGGATTTGGGACTCTGTCCAAGCCTCTGTGCTCAGGTGCCTGCCTGCCTTAGTAATATCCCAACCTCATATCCAGGTGAAACCCAGGGCATGCACCAGCGTTGCCCACACCTCTTTCTTCCTACCTAATTGAATCATTTTGGTTTTCTCAGATCGTCTTTGTACGATGTAATACAGCATTGCACAGGTGCCATTGCACATTTGCATGGGCATTTTTACAGAGCAGGCAACTGTTTTCACATTAATAAGGCCACAAAGTGTTTCTTTTTGCTGAACTTTTTGGGAGCTTGTGTCCAGTATAGGAAGAGACCAGTATGCTGACCCTAGCCCCACTAGCTGTTCATAAGACAGAAGACACAGGGAAGAGGGGCTGCTAACCATCTTGCAGGGCTTCATTCCTACATTGCAGTGAGAAAGATGACATCATTCTTATGATGTGATTTTAAGCCTTAATGCGGAGGGATCCTCAGAAATAATATCCTAGGAGGCATCTAAGCATCATTAAATTCCCTGTTATAATCTCTTGATTCGTTCAAGACGGACTGCTGCACTGAAAATTAATTCCTTCCTAGGGGTCTGACACAGGCTTGCATATGCAAAGGAAACTGTGGGAGATAACTTCCCACATGTCATTAAAGGCATCCTGGGCTCGCTGGCAGGAGCGGGAACATCTGCCGGGCACCCGGGGACGCTGCCTGCGCCCTGCCCGCGCCAGGGGAGCGGGGCCGCCCGGGCCCGCGTCATTTCTGGGAACCGCGCCGTGACTCAGCACATCTGGTCGCGCCTTCCCCAGAATAGGTGGGAGCCTGGTGGGTGCCTCTGCCGGGGAGCCGGAGCTGTGGCCCTGGCGTGGGAGCGGTGGAGGGCTGGTTTGGGAAGTGGTGGCAGGCGTCAAGCGCCAGAGCCCCGCGTTCCTGGAAGTTTGCGAGCCGGGGTGAGCAGAGAAACCCGAAGGCTCCTCTTGATGCAGCACGACTGGCCCGGCTCCCTTCCATTTTCTCATAACAAACACACCGCAAAATCTCTCGCAAGCTGCTTTGATGAGGCCACATGTGTTTCCCCCTTCTCAGTTTACAGGAAGTTACTCTTAAAGAAAGTGATTCTGGTGTTTACGGCCCGCGTTAAAGGGCCAGGCCGCGTCGCCTCTCTGCCCGCCGGGCTCCGGGGAGCAGAGCAGGGTCCCGGCCGGCCGGAGGGCGCTGCCTGGCCAGGGAGCTGCGAGAGTGGTGAGGGCACACGGGCAGGAACATCCTGTGGAGTGTTTTCCCCCTGAGATAAGCTCTGTCTCCCCTTTGGAAAGGCATTTCCTGCTCAGCGAGGTGCGTTGCTGGTGCAAGCTGCTTCTGCTTCAAGGTCTGGCTTTTGCCTGGTCATCTGTTTTGAGAAAACCAGGAACCCTATTTCATCCAGCATGGAGCTAGTTCCCCTTGAGAGTAAGCAGTGTGTTTTTAACAAGCATGTTTCCTGGATTTGTCTTGATATTCTTTTTTTTCCCTAGAATTCTCTTATTCTTACAATTTCCAGAAAGCTTCTGTCAGTGATGGGAACTTCTTTCCCCCCGAAACCGCTGAGCAGTTTTCAGATTCATGTTTTCTTGCCCCTCTGTGGACAAGTCAGAACACGTCCCTTGGTAGGAAAAGTGACTTTTCATGGGCTAACCCCTCTCCAGGTCTTCCTTCAGTTATGGCAGGTGAATTTCATCTTTGCCTCGCCCAGCCTTCCTGCAAAAGGGTTACAGTTCAACTATGAGCAAGTGTTGCTTTAGGACTCTGGGGGGTGGAGAATGTTTGCATAGTTGAAACCTTTGGGTGGAGGTGGTAGGAAACTGCAAGTACAGAGGCAATAGAAAGAGGCGAGAAGGAGAGAAGGACTCTGACGTAGCACAGCCAGTCAGTCTTATACACAGGTGACTCAAAGCATTAATGCAAGCATGCACTCAGACCTGCAGTCATCAGCATCACCCACTTGTTGATCAGAGCACCAGGAAAAGGACTCTGAGGTAGACTGTTCACACAGGGAGAGTACTCTGCATTTCAGATTTTGGGTCTTGTTTTCCCAAGCTAGATGAGACACAGGCTAAGATTAAATGGAAAAGGTGACTGTGGACTTGCCTTTAAATACCTTCTTAACTCAGAGGATGTCATAGTTGGAAAGGCAGGAGCACAGCTCGAACTCTTACTTCAGTAATATATGCTCATTAAAAAAAAAAAAAAAAGGGACCTTATCATTTTTCCCCTCTGGACTCTGTGCTCACATGTTGCATATTGTGCCTATATATATATGTATATATATTCATAAGTACTTCCTCTCTACTCCAGATCTATTCAAGTGGTGAACTTCACCACTTCATTGATGGATTTAACGAGGACAAGAGCAACTGGATGCGTTATGTAAACCCCGGCTACTCTGTTCAGGAGCAGAACTTGGCTGCTTGCCAGAATGGAATGAACATCTACTTCTATACCATCAAGCCCATCCCTGCCAACCAAGAGCTGCTTGTGTGGTATTGCCGAGACTTTGCAGAAAGGCTGCACTATCCCTCCTCCAGAGAGCTGACAATGATGAACCTCAGTAAGTGGGTTACAATACAAACAAGGAATGCTAGTAATGTCTCTTCTGCCTATACGATCTAATAATAAGTTGTGTAATTACACAGCTGCATCATCTCTTGTGTCACAGGAGGTAGCTTGGAGTGGAAAAGGGGAATTAAAAAACCCAACACAAGAGAATGAGTTCCCTGTGCCTGTTCAAATGGAAAGAGATGATAAAATCTGAGCACTTGCTTGTTTACAATCTGAGTCTTATCTGGTGAAATTCTGGACAGACAACCTGACTTCTGTCTTCCTAACCACAGCTGTTGGTTCACTCTCAGACTTTCCAATTTCAGATCTCACAGTGTGTTGAGTATATGCTTTGGTAGCATATACTAAAAGCTGGGCTGTCCAGTCATGCTCCCAAAGGGCTGCCCTCACTGTACCAGGAAGTGGCAATGTGCCATGACTCTGTCTAGGTGTCTGACAAAATGCATGTTTACTGCATAATGCGCTTTGAGCCTTGCATCTGCTCTTATTTATCTTATGGGACCCAACCTCCTGTGGTCTTCTCATCTGGTTACTTGTGTTTTAAGCTCAGTGTACTTTGTCCCCATTTCTTGGCTTTATATTGCAGCTTTCATTTTCTGTTCAAAAATAATAGCACTTGTAGCAGAGGGAAGAGGTGTTTCCAGGAGTTTGTGTTCCTCTGTGGTTTCTGATGATTTCCAGCCTTGGTGCTTTACTTCTCACTTAATCACTGCCTGATATCTCACCCAGAGCCCCTTCTAGAGAAGGAAAGATTCTTGCTGACTTCTCAGTGGACTCTTAGGCTGCTTCCCCTGCTGCTGCTCTAAGATAGAGCAGAGTATTCTTTTGTCCTTCTGCCAGTGACTACACTGAAACTTGAAGGAAAAACTGCAAGCAGTTTTTTTTTATTTATAAAAAAATCTATTTATGGTTATTCGGCAACAAGGAATGGGTTATAAAATATCATTGTTACTTTGGGGATCATTAGAACTGTCATCCCATATTATAAAAATGATATCACACGTTCAGATTAATCAAAAGTACATCTATCCTCTGTGGGTGTCACCCTTTCACTAATTTTTTGTCTTTCCCTACATATTAATAGAAGAAAACTTGTTATCTCTTAATGACAGAGGGAAGAGAGGGAGGGAATGTCTTATGCAGCTATATTCGCTATTCAAAAACTGTCTCACTGATTCTGTCATCTTTGCACATATATCATTTCACCACTCTCCGTGCAGTTTTATTTCCTGATATGATGAACTGTTGGCTTTTCAGTGGGACCTGCAGGTGAGATGAGACAACAGCATGTAGGGCTCTGGTGGATGAGGAGTTTGCTAAGATCTAGTCAGACATATTTGGCCACTAGCTAGGAGGATATACAAACGCATGATTGGTTTCCTGCATCTGCTGGCACCTTAGGCTTCCTTGCAGAAGTAGCAATGAAGGTATTTGTAACATGTTTCTTACTCTGTCCGATTACTCTTAATCAGGTTAAAACTAGGGGTGTCTGGGCATGGCAGAATAACTGATTTTAGTAAAAGCAGTAGGCTCAATACAAGGATTTAAAGAAATGGGAACTTGAGCCACAATTTTGTAGTTCAGCCTTAACGTTTGCAGTATTTCCAGATGCTGAGTTTGAAACAGACATTCTTCTTTTTTAAGATAATTACATTTAAACCATTTAGAAATTTTATGTTAGCTCCTTCCACCTAAAGAAAATAGCAGTTCAGAAAATGAGAAAAACTTTTCACTTTTTTTTTTCTTTTCCTTCATTCTTGTGACCGACACATTCAGGCCTAAAGCCTGCAGTTGGGCCAAAAACCCTACTGGTACCAGAAGGATTGAGGTTTTCTAAAGTTAACCTTTTGAAAAGTGTGGAAGAAAAATCCAGAAGTCTCCCAAAGATCCTTATTTACCAAAGTCCCTGTAGCAATGGTGCAAGCAGGGGTGGTTTTTCCCGCATTAGTACTGGAACCAGATGAGTTTACCATGAATGCCAGTACTGTTTAGGTTTCTTCTGCTCCTTTCTCCCAGGCCGCTAGTTAAAACTAAAATTAGAGAGCATTGTGCTGCCTCTCCAGCCTCTCCCTCTGTCACAAAGCCTGGCCAAGGTACCCTGGCACTGCATCCATCCATGAGTAAAGCGTGGAGGGTTTGTCCCCAGTTCGCTGGCACCCTGCACCTGCTACAGACGTAGGGCTTTGGCCCATCAAAATATCTGAACACAGTCTTGCTTTAGGGGAAGTCAGTAAAGTCCTCTCCAGCCAAATGGATTGCTAATAATTTGGTGTTCAAAGTGGTATGTCTTCCCTCAGAGGAGCAGGGGAGCATCACCACCTCTCCCAGCTTGTGGCTGCTGGTTTTGGCACCCGCTGACGAGGAGGGAGGGAAAGTTGGGGTCCAGGTCCCGAGAGGCAGGCTGAAGTCATGGCCTTCTCCCATGGGATACACACTGGTGTGGGTGGGAGGCAGCCAGTGGCTGTGGTGTGTTGCACCCAGATCTCTCCTTCACTGTGTCTTGGGTGTGCAGTGCTAACTGGTGCCCATGGGGGGCTTTGGAAGAGTCGTACCTTGGCTGGCTGCCCAGCCCAGTACAGGAGAGGCCACCTGGGACACACACCTACAGAGACCTTCCAGTCTTGCCAACTTAAAATATAGGCAGCTGCTTTAAGTGCCTCAAGGGTTTGGGGATCACAGCCTTGGAGTTCAGCACCTCAGTTCCTCTTTAAGCACCAGAGCAGGATGGGCCTCCGGGGAAAAATGTATCAGGGAATTTCTCTGGCTTTATTTCCTGTAATTAGTGGCCTCAAAAATGAGAGAACTACCACTTTAGAGCATAAATGTATTTACACACCCACACGTAACATCTACTTGCCTCTGTAACAGCAAACTTTCAAATTAAAGGTAACTTCCCCAGCATTAGTTCATTTGTGCCGCAGAAGGAAAGCATCCAGATGCAAGACAGCAATTAGGCTTGTACTTAGTTGTGGGTTTAACCCTGTCCTCTGTGTTTTCCTGAACTGGGGCCTTTGACCCAGTCCTTCAGACGCTGGAGCACACACCTACCTTCACGGCTGTGATTAGCTCCAAGTGGAGCTACGTAACTTCAAATGGATGTTGAAGTGCCTGCAAGGAGTTGCACAATAGTGGTAGAGGCAAGACTCCACATTATCCCAATGCTGGAAACTCAGTGTCAATCCAAATGATCCCCTTCTCCTTCCTGCCTGTTTTGAAGCCCCTGGTATTTTCTGTCAGGATTTGAGATGTTACCTTCAGATGGTGCCATTGTCCAGTAAATAGTTTTAAATATAGTGGCACAAGATTTCTGTATTCTGCTAAAAATAAATTTTCAGTAATTTGTTGAATGTGCTTAACCTCATTCAACTGTTCCTTCAGATTGTCTTTTAGACTGTGGGGGTTTTTTTAGCAAAGACTGAGGAAATTTGCTTTGGTGGTTCCACATCATTTAGAATTTAATTCTTACCTCAACATGGGAGGATTATTTTGGGGTGGAGGAGTGGAAAGGGTAACAGTTAAAAAAAAACCAAACAAAACTAAACAACAAAAACCCAGCAAAATCTAAACCATTGCATTGACTCAGGACATGACTATTTGATAATAATGTTCATATATTGCAATCATATGATGCAACTTCCTGCTGCTCATGTCATGTTTGTCTCCTCAGTCAAGTATGGGCAGGTGACATCTTTTGGTCAAGCTTCAGAAAAAAAGTTCAAGTTGGGGGAAGACAATTTGCATATTTACAAAATATTTGGCAATCTTTTTGTTTCATTAACAGGTTTAATGAAGCATTATTTAAAATGTTTCCGTTTCTATGAACATTAAGTTTTTAATGCTTTTTTCAAATGCGATTTATTCTTCTCTTCTTCCTGCTGGCCCTGATATGCTGGCCGTTAGCTCAGCCCTGTCGCTCGCTTTCCCTTTTGTTTATGGGCAGTTTCACTTTCTGGTTTTGAAGCTTTTCTGTTTGGGTTGATAGGAAACATCTGCACTTGCTTAAAAAAATGCCTCCTGGAATGTTCAAAAGGGCTCAGGAAAATGATTTTTAAATGATATGAGAGGTTGTCTTCACAAAATCAGAATTCAGGGGCTGAAGTTGTCTTAATATTGAGAATTATTTGAAGGCTCCCGGAAAGACCTTCTCTGAGCAAAATTTTTCAAAGGCATGTCACACTGCCGTGGACACATTTAGAAAACAGATGATCAAATTATGTACTTCTAGATGTTGGTCTCTGTTCTCATTTTGAGTGGAAACAGTCTTTGTTTTGCCCGCTTCACAACTTCGAGGTTCTCTTTCTACTAGCAAAAGAGGTGCTTAATTTAGATCGAAAATGTGAATCGGCATAATTAAGCTCCACCACTCAAAGTGTTCAGTACCATCTCACTCCTGAAATAACTATTGAAATTACACTGCCTAAAACCGTTTTTCAAGTTTTCAGAAAAAACCAGATCATTGTTTTTATTAAATGTTTCTCAGGCTACAGCTCAGAGCACAAGAACCGAGAGCAAAGGCTATAGCTCTGCAGCAGTCTGTAGCTGGAACACCCACATTGGAGTGACTTCAGGCAGCCTCTTCACTCAAGTTTTATTAATACTTAAAAGTAACAGTTTTGTCCCTTTTCCTTTTGCACACACTCAGTAATCTCAGATCTGAGCAAATAATCTGTTGCCCTCAGTTAGAAGTGGATCAGGCTCCTCAAGAGGCACGTCTGGGGTTTTTTTCTTTCTCACCCCCCACCCCCCCATCAGTATCTTAAAAATGCAGCTGCACTGTTCTTATTTTGTCATTAATCTCTTTTCTGTGTGTCTCTCTGACCACAGAAACTAGACAAATCTTGGAAGAGTATGTGCCTATATTTAGTGTGTATATATATGTGTGTGTATGGGGATGGGGGGGGGGGAAATGCATTTCAAGAGTGAGAGGGAGACATTCTAATTGGTAAAAATTTAAATCTAAGATCCCAAGTTCAGAAAAAAAATTAGTTTATAAGAAATATATCTCTTTAACTTTGAAGTATGGCTCCTTTAAGAGCAACAAGAAAGGTTGTAAACCTCTCAATCAGTTTCAGCCCTGGTTGCCCTGGTTTAAATCCACCTTCAGTATAAAACTTAAGAACCTCTCCTTGGCCCCTGACATTACCTTCTCTTATTTTACGCAGTGCTGACACACTTGTTTATGTTTTGATCTCTCTGGTGTTCCCAAGTGTCCCTTGTGCTCAGGTAATAGGAGAAAAAGCCAAGAGGGCATTTATGGACCAAAGATAGCTTGCAAACTAGAGAGACCTGTCACAGTTAGACTTGAAAAATAATCTTTAAATATCACAACTTCTGTCACATGGAAATTAGTAGGAGGGACAGGTTTACTGGGAAAATTCAGAAGGGAAGAAAAGAGCAATTATCTTTAGTCAGTCAAGAGAGAGCATGGGATTGTTGCACAAAGAAAGTTACGATCTCTGCGTGAGCTTCCTTTCTGTCACTCCTGGGCTTGCTCCTGCACATAAGGCACGTACATCCCCACCCTCGTGTTTAACCTTGTGACAGTGGGAGCTGTTTCTCCAGCTCAAGTGGCCCCAGTTTCTCTATCACTTTTCCAGCACCACCAGCATTTCTCCTTCCTCTTCCCCTCCCCCTGGGTTTTTTTCTTTAAAAGAGAAAAGTGTCAATTTGAACTTCCTGCTTGACAGACCCCACTGAGAAACTGATATGGGCCTGATAAGGTGGTATTTATTTTTCCTGCTGCAAGGCTTCACAAGTCCTCCTTCCCACCCCCCTGTCCAGTTTTCAATACTGTCTGGTCTTGATACTTCCCAATGCTGATAGTGTCACCAGGAATGTTTGCTCTGGGACACTGCTGTGGTGAAAGGCAGCTGATAAGAAGATACAGATAATATTATCCACAGTGCCATTGTGGAGCTTCTTGGACCTAGTAGGACCTCTATGCAATGCCCAAAAATCTGGTTGACATTTAGAAAATGAGTTACCAGTCCAGGAGTACAGACAAAATGACCAAAGAAAGTAGATGTTTTTTAAAGCCAGCCAACACAACATGTTATTACTTTATTTTTGGTACAGTTCTGCATTAAACTTTAGACACTGAGAGAAGTAGTTGGGAAGCTATCTGTGCACTTATGTGTGCACATGCTTGCTGTACAACACTTTTAAGTTTTATCATTGAACTTAATTGAACTTAACTGTGTTCAACTGCATTTCATTGCAGCTTGAAAATACACAAACTACTCACAAATCTCAAACTAAATTTGCGTGTTACTAGTCTATTGCCATTTCAAAAAGGAAGCTACTGTAAAGTGGGTTGCTCTAAGGAGGAGCATGCTTTGAAAGCAGCTGTTTTCTTGGATACGTTTAATAAATGGCTGTTTCTTTGCCTTATAGGGTAATGTTGCCAAATGATAGGTTCTGTCAGGGTAGTGAATAGTGAAGCAAAGAATCCGTGTTGAAAGCCGCACGGTCACTGCCTGTTCTCACGTTCCTCACTGGGTTCAGATGATCCTCCAAAAATCAGGAATAACTGTTTCTCACCTCAGACAGTGAAGTAAGAACAGTCAGTCATGGAAGCAGAAACGTTTCTAAAGGACTCCAGTGTTTTTAAGTCACGTACCTACCCTATGATAAAATATTTTACAAGTAGTCAAGATTGTGTAATAAAGGCAGATTTGTTTTTCTACTGAAGTCGTCTTTCAGTGTGTTGTTAAGATTGTATTATGTCCAGATAGCAAGGTCTTTGAATACAAATAAATAGAGTATGTGCTGAACTGAGATGAATGTATGCTATCTTCTATTTCCTTCTAAATACATATTTCTTTTTTCCTTTTTTTTTTTTTAAAGCACATTTCAACTTAAGCTGGAGCCAACCAGTCTTGCTTTCTTTTGCTTTGCTTCAGCATTTTTTTTATAAAGTACAGCTGTAAGCAGAGGAGTTTTGCATAGACTGAATGCCACAGAAATCTGCAGTAAATAGTCTGCTTTGTTGTAGATGTTCCTAAGCAGTATATTTAATGAGTAATGATCTGTTTACTGATGGAGAATACCTTCTCTTTGAAGAAGGCTTTCATCCTAGCCAGCCATGGTTTTTTTGGTACTGTAAGTAATTGAACTGGCTGGTGAAGTGACTGCTGCGGTTTGGCAAAACCCGATTTGTCATGCCTTGTTATTTAACTGAGGAACATTTCTGGGAGCCTGTGTTCTGCGAAGTCCTTCAGTTAAACCTGTATTGTGAACAAATGCTCATTACCACATTTATTAGAAATACTGCTTAAAGAGACATTCAACAGCAAAGCTAGGCAAATTGAAGGGGAAAGAAAGGTGAAATCAGTTTGCAGAGTGGAGACTGGTGCTCTGCAAATGCATCATCATCCAGATCTCTGTGTACTGGCCAGTATCCCCTAAATTAACAATGCTTTTTATTAACACTTAATACCAGCAGGCATTTCTTCACACAAAAATTAGCTTTCTGGCAAGTTGAATGATTGCTCATCTCTGAGAGTAGCCCTTCCTTCCCACTAAACTTGTAGGAGTTAGATTTTGTTTTGAAAAGAGATAATGCCAATGACATATCTGAATAATCATTACCTTCTCTTTGTATTTCAGCACAAACCCACGTTAATCCAAAGCAGCACAGCGCTGATAAAGATGAGCTTTATCAGAAAAGCATCCCAAAGAAGGAGCACAGTGTGAAAGAAATCCTGAAAATGGAATCTAGTCCTCCGAAAGGAAAAGACTTCTTTCAGACCAACATTTCACCAGTTACTCCAGAAAAAGACTTGGATGATTTGCGTAAGAACTATAGCCCGGAGAGGTGTTTCTTCCCTCGAGTTGTCTACCCAATCCGACCTCACATTCCAGAAGACTATCTGAAAGCTTCCTTAGCATATGGCATGGACAGACCCAGCTACATTACTCACTCGCCCATCCAGGCATCTACTACACCGAGTCCTTCCGGGAGGAGCAGCCCAGACCAAAGTTTAAAAAGTTCAAGCCCTCACAGTAGTCCAGGGGTCACTGTTTCGCCTCTGGCACCTACTTCCCAAGAGCACAGAGAGCCATACCCTTACTTGAATGGATCATATGGCTCAGAAGGATTGGGGTCTTATCCGGGATATGCACCCCCGGGCCACCTCTCACCTGCCTTCCTACCGTCCTACAACCCCCATTACCCCAAATTCCTGTTACCTCCATTCAATATGAGCTGTAATAACCTGAGCGCTTTGAACAATATCAACAGCATCAACAATTTCAATCTCTTCCCAAGGATGTATCCTCTTTATGGCAACCTGCTCAGCGGAGGTAGCCTTTCCCACCACGTGCTGAACCCCACCACGCTCCCCAGCTCATTGCCCAGTGAAGGAGGCCGTCGATTGCTGCAGCCTGATCATCCGAGAGACTTCCTCATACCAGCACCCAACAGTGCCTTCTCTATCACAGGCGCTGCTGCCAGCATGAAGGACAAGCCATGCAGCCCAACCAGTGGGTCCCCCACCGCTGGTACAGCAGCCAGTTCGGAACACATAATGCAACCTAAACCTACCTCAGTGGTGTTGGCTGCCACCGGCAGTGAAGAAGCCATGAATCTCATTAAAAGTAAGAGGAATGTGACCGGCTACAAAACCCTCCCATACCCACTGAAAAAGCAGAATGGGAAGATCAAGTACGAATGCAATGTTTGCTCCAAGACCTTTGGCCAGCTCTCCAATCTGAAGGTAGGCAGTGGAGAATAAGACAGGAGCCTTCTTTGAAGGCTCAGATTTCTCCCTGTAGGTTTTCGAGGAAAAGCAGGGTCAGGCCTCCCTTGCTTGTTAGGCTGTTTATGCGTCTGGGCTTAATACAGCATCCCCCAGCAAGAAAGCGTGGCTGTGTGTTTTAATACTGACGCCACCTAATTAACTAGATAACATTGTATTTTGGCAATGGGACTCTTCCGCTGACTTTAGGAAACATCTGAAAGCACTTTTGTTGTAGTACTGGAAACTGCAAATTGTTAATTGCTTTGTCTCTCCCTAGGTGCACCTCCGAGTACACAGCGGAGAGAGACCGTTTAAATGCCAGACTTGCAATAAGGGCTTCACACAGCTGGCTCACCTCCAGAAGCACTATCTGGTACACACGGGAGAAAAACCCCACGAGTGTCAGGTATGTAACAGAGAGAGAGAGAGATGATTCCTTCTGAGGCCAAAGGGACGGCAGGGCTTTGCACACCCCGTACAGTGTGCGGGGAGGGCTGAGGGACAAACCCTTGGCTGCTCAGGGCCGGAATCTACACCACGGCCGGGCCCAGCCCTAGTGCAGCAGCATCTGTGAGACAGCACGATTGCCTGCAGCCTGCTAGAGCAACATCTGCCTGATAGAGTTTTGCCATCAGCCACACTCAAAATGGCATTCAGCAATATTTAAATAAAAAAGGTGGGGATTTTTTTCCCTTTGTGAGAAAGTGTGAAGATATAGAAAGCTGCTGCTTCATCTTGCCGTCTCCTCTTAGGTGTCTGTGATTTAAACCATAAAATCGCCTCCCACTCATTCGCTGTTTCTCTGCCACCCCCCACATTAGGTTTGTCACAAGCGGTTCAGCAGCACCAGCAATCTCAAAACCCACCTGCGGCTCCACTCTGGAGAGAAGCCTTACCAGTGCAAGCTCTGCCCGGCCAAATTCACCCAGTTTGTGCACCTGAAGCTGCACAAGCGTCTCCACACCCGGGAACGCCCCCATAAATGCATCCACTGCCACAAGAGCTACATTCACCTCTGCAGCCTCCAGGTCCACCTGAAGGGCAACTGCCCCGTCGCCCCTGCCTCCGGCCTCTCCATGGAGGACCTGAACCGAATCAACGAGGAGATCGAGAAGTTCGACATCAGTGACAATGCTGACAAGTTGGAAGAAGTGGAGGACAATATCGACTTAACATCAATCGTGGAGAAGGATATACTGACCATGCTCAGGAGGGAAATGGAAGGAGCTAATCTGAAAGTCTCTCTACAGAGGAACCTGGGAAATGGGCTTATCTCCTCAGGATGCAACCTTTACGAGTCGTCAGACATGTCAGTTATGAAGTTGCCTCATGGTCACCCACTACCTCTGTTACCTGTAAAGGTCAAGCAAGAAACAATTGAACCAATGGACCCTTAAGACTTTTTGGCAAAGTGATTTTTTTTTATTTATGACTTGGCAAGTCAGGGTGCCTGTAGCAGTTGCTTGTACATAGTTTCAATGCTGCAAAGCAATCTTGGCTTACAGTAGTTTCCCTACGCTCTCCAGCTGAAAGAAGGAACTCCAAAGTTACTGTTTTCTCAGGGCATAAAAAGAGGCAAAGGACTCTGCATTGCCTCACCAGTTACTAAGAGACAATCATCTATCCATAATTATTTTTTCAATGATAGTACTTCATAATTTATTATGCAATTAATCATTCTAAAAGCAATAATTAGGAAAATGTTTACAATGACTGGAAAAATTCATTGTAATTTTTACTTTAAATGTTTTTATTTTTTGTTTTATGGCCATTCTTTGTAGATATTTTTTTCTGCACATCTGTTTTAAGAACCTAAGATTAGGGTTTCAGTAAATGTGTTTTATGTACCAATGTCTTTTAAACAAATGTGGTTTTTCGTATTGCCAAAGTTGGACATGTGACATACAGAATCCTATATCTGTTGGTTTGAAAAAAAATTCTGTGTACTTTCATGAGCAAATCACCCCACTGGGAATTGAAAAGGAAAAAAAACCAAACCAACAACCCAGAGTAGCAGCAAGCAGGGAAGAAACTTCTTCTCCTGCCTCTCTGAGGAGAGGAGAAAGATTCTTCTACCTGCAGCTCTCCCTGCAACAGATGTGGCACAGCAAACACTGACCTGCCATGGACAATACCACAGGTTTTTAGAAAACAGCTCTAGCCCCACACTTTGTCATGTAACTTTAAGACCAAAGGAACACATGAGCTTAAAGTGGCTTTTCCAAAATAAAATCTCACATTCTTTTGTTTCCAAAAGCTGTTCAAAAGCAAAGACACAAATATTATTAATATTCTGCCTAAAAGGGGGGTTTGGGCAGATTTCTTTCTTCTGATTTATGTTTTATTTTGGGGTTTTTTGGCCAGAGCCTTCCAGGGATAAAAAAAGAAGATGGTCAGATTCCCTGAGAAAGAAGGGGTTCAGTTTTACTTGTATTTTTCTATCCCACTTTGTCTGGGTAGAAGTGGGGAACAAAGTCCTTTCCTGGCACATAAATTTTTTTTCTTCCTTCCTGTACGACTCAGATTTTTCTCAGTATTTGTGTTTGTACATTTTGTGGTTAATTTAATTAAAGAAGAAAAGGGCATTGCAAAGTTGTTGAACAACAATTACCTCAGTGCTTGTGTCCAGTGGTGCAGACAATGCTGTTTTACCTAAATGCTTTGCTACTTTAGAGAAGAAACCAAAATGTGCACAGGGACAGATAGAATGCACGTCCTTTTATCTTTTTGTTTTGCTAAGCCCAAAGATGATATGGTGACGTTTGAGGTGTAGCAAAGAATACATGTATATTTATAGATATATTTATACCACTATACGATATATGTATATGTATATATATTTATACCACTTAAGTTGTGAGCCAAACCATGTAATAAAACCTATTTTTCATCTAAGTGTGAAAATCAAATGTTATCCCAGTTTTGCAAATAACCAATGACCTCAAAACCAGAAGGTTGTACCAAGGCATTTATCACTTGCAAATGCACACGCACAGCTGAAGGTGAAGCCGGGACTTGCTAACATGTGAGTGCCATCATCATGCATCCACGTGTGGCATCTCAGTGAATTTGGTGGGAATGACCCTGTTTGCAGGCCAGGGCTCCTGCAGTCCCCTGCTCTCCTGTCAGTCTGCACTGTGGACAAGGAGGCTGGTGGTCAGTCAACAGACACCCAGAAAATGTAACTGAAAGAACTTGAAAAGAAGCCAAATATGGCCAGTGCGTGATGTGGTCACAAATCACAGCAAGGGCAGGATGGGAGTCAGGGGGACAAGGCCCTTGTCTCATTGTGCCCTGCCACTAACGAGTTGCATAGTCAACTCACATGAATAGAAGTAGCATTATTACACACCTCCCCTCCCTGTATCCCTTTTTTGTCTGGTTATATTCTTAAAAAAATTTTTAGAAGTCCACCTCAACAGTTCAGGATTCGGTGGTCTTTTTTTTCCAGCAAACTTCATTTTAATGCCTTCTGTTAAAATAACAAACAATCCTGAAATACAAGTCTCTCAACACAGCTTTTGAAGGACTCCAGTTCATTACATTTCCACTCCTGCAAATTGTGAGGCTGACATCTTTTAAATGTAGCAATAGTTCATAAATATAGTACTTAATTGTAGGATAAACCAAAGTATCACTACTCTGTCACTGGACACACACTTTTCCTATTATTGCCTGTAGTGCTTTCTTGTATTTGATACAAAATTTACAAGAATTTATATGCATCAGCTTTAAGAATTGTTACTTCTCTTTACTGTTTCCCCCTTCCCTTAGACGTTTTACATGTGAATGTAGCAACAATCAACAGTGTTTTTGGGGGTTTTTTTGTCTCTCTTAAGAAAGACTCTGACCAAAGTTAACAGGCTTTTTACTTTGCTAGAACAACAAACTATCATATGTTTACGTATTGGTTTACATCATTATTTATGTGCAAATTGTCAAATGTAAATTAAATATAAGTGTTCATTGCTTTACTGACGCTTCCCTTGTCTTCAATCTCTCTGCACCCACTGGGTGTGCAGCCTGGTTGTGGCCCCAATGCTGGTACACCGAGAGCAGTGGTGTCTGTGGGTTCTGATTTTCCCTCATTGAAAGCTGCAAACAGCAATGCCAGAGCTGAATACCCTGGCTTCGTTTTATACAGAGGTTTCCTCAGTTTCAGCCAGTACCTTTTTGGAAAAAAAAAAAAGCCAAGAATTTTCAGTGTTTCAGTGGAAATACTTGAGTGCTATCTGCCTCAGAGATATGTGACCAGGGTTCTCATTTACATTTTTCCAAATGATTGTCATTTCTGGCCTGAAACCCTAACCACCAGGACCACAATGACACACTCAAAATGTCAGTGTGAGACCACTTAGTCCTGTCTCAGCATGGTGGGAACTGCATTCAAAACAAACGTGGATCTGCTGTAAGTGCTCACAAAGGAGATGTGAACACTGCACTAAAACCAGGGGAAGGTCAAGTGTCCACCCCTCCCTCCCCACCTCAGCCCAAGAGTAACAGCAGGCCAGGATGCCCCAGAAAGCTAATTCAACATTTGCTACTTCCATCATTTACCATGAGATTTAAACCAGAGAGGCCATGTGCTGCCCTGCCCTACCTGAATGTTAAAGAAATAACGTTCCTGCGCATATTGAGACACTCAGCACCGTATGATGTTTTAAAAGTATTTCACTGTCCTCTTAAAAAAATTCATTTAAACATCTGTCTCAAGAATTTGAAATACTGCCAACACCAAACTGTGGAGTTAAGAAAACCAGAGCACTGTTGTCATAAACGTGCCAAATGCAGCATGTTATATTCCTATATTCGACAGAGCTATTGCTGTAATAATTTTTTTAAAAAAACATAGGATAACCATTACCGCCATAAATCATACTTCATTACTTGGCAAAGCGTTACGTTGTGCTGGAGAGTTATGTCCTGGGGACACTTGTAAGCTTTAGAAGATGTTTAATAAAACACATTACATAAAAAGACAATGCACGTTATAGATCACAGCCTCGCGAGGCCGAGCCCGGCAGCTGCTGCCTTGCTTTCTGGCAGCCCCCAAGCCGGATGGGAGCCGCTGATGGCGTGTGCTTCGAGCAGCAGTACAGCAGGATTCAGCCATGGCAACACCACCACCACCAGGTCGGATAACTACAACAGCGTTAGCAAGGGGCAGGGGGGAAAAGCTCATCGATTTGGGAGCTGCCATAAAACGCAGGCCTGTGACACCGCCTGCCCCGGCACAGAGCCGCTGGCTGTCTGTGGGCGGGCAGGCCTGATGCCCATCTTGCTGCCGTCAGGGTGAAAATGTTGAGGGGCCGAATGTGGTGGGCAATGCGGCCTTGCCAGCTGAGCTGCTTTGCCACAGGACAGGGCGAATTACAGCTGAGATAGACTCAAGCACAGATTTAGGGAGGATCCTGCCCTTCTGGCTGGTTTATAAAGCGCAGTGCCTTTCAGCTGGGTACTAGGGAGACACCACTAATTCCCAATGTGGGCAATTATGGCCTTGAGGTCGAAAACGAAAAATGTGACTCACTGAGGGGGTATGAGCCCCTTGGGTTCAAATCGATGTCTGCCAGTGCATGGCTGCGTCTCAACACGTGCTGGAACCGCGTGGGATGCGGCCCAAAACCTTTTCTGTCATTCAGAGGTGTTACATTAGAGTGAGGGAAATAGTTGTGGCTGTAATTAAAGGCAGCCAGGAAACACTTCGCTAATTACTGCATGAGCCGGAGCTGAGTGGATGCGGTGCGGCTGAGGAATGTGCCCGTCATGGGGCAGGTATCTGCAAAACACAGGCTGTCATGGTGGCTAAAGAAAAACTCACTGACAGCATCAAAGCAGCCGCCCTGGCACTGAGAGGGAGGTTTCCCTCCTCTGCGCGGGGTTGGGGTAGGCTGGCAGGGAAAAGGCAGCTGCCTGGCCTGGGATGTGGGGGGCACAGGTTGACATTTTCAACTTCAGCAACAGTCTTGCCTGAACAGCAGAAAAACAGGACTTTTTGTCAAAGATGTGGCACTTCCCAAAACCACAGGGGTTTAATTTTTCATGAGATAATGAAACAGACCCACCCTGCAACCAGCATGGCTGCTGCCCTTCCCATTCTCACAAGAAGCACATGGAAGAGCTGGCAAAGAGCACATTTGCACACCAGTCGAGGCCACCTTTGTGGCTGTCATCAATGATAGAGTTTCCAACACGCTGCATGACTCTGCTTTCACTCATTTTTAAGAGACTGGGGAACATTTCCCAGCAATCCACAGTGGCAGCCAAACAGGAGAGGGGCCACTAAGCCTCACCAAGACCCTGCTGCCTGAGTGCCAACTTCTGATGCAAAGTTGTATTCTTGTCCCATGATAGAGAGGTCAGGTGTCTGCTTGGAGGTGTCTTCAAGCAGATGTTGTCTTCTGCTTCAAAGCCTAAGTATCCTTAGTTCCACCATGAGAGCTTGCACCTTGGCACTGGTGCTCTGCACAGGAAAACCTGGCCCAGGAAAGATGAAATTATGCTTTCCACCTCCAGGCAGCACAGGCTCTGCTGGCTCAGGCTGTTCAGCTCTACAAACTTCAGCCTGCACAAGCTCACCTAGGAAAGGCCTCTGAGACATCACCCCCGGCATCCTTTCCTAGGGCAGGGCAATACAGCTCCCTGTGCCAGCCAAAGCCTGGAGCCTGAACATCTGTCTCCTGGCACTTCAGAGGTACCTGCCAGCCCTCACATCTAGCCACAAATTGCTTTCTGGAGCTGGGGGTTACACAGACTGCCTGCCATGATAGGTAAATGAGGGAGCAGAAGCCCAGTAGTGGGGCAAGGATCTGCAGTGACTGGGTGGCTGGCACACAGCCCTAAGAGCTGACCCTCCCTGGCAGGGGGGAACCCTGGCACAGGGCATGCATGAATTTCTGCTCCTTTTTGACACCAGGGCTTGGGGCAGAAACCTGTGCCCAAAGCATGGGGACAGGCAGCACTGGTGTGTGCACTGGCAGTGATCTCTATAAAGAGATGCCTGGCCCTCCAGGAAAGGGAGGAGGACACTCAGAGCTCTCTCTTCCCTGCAAGCTGTCAGCCAGGTACCTTGGTGACATTTGGGCGCAGTGGCCCTTCCTTCCTCCTCCCCAGCTACACGCAGGGAGATGGTTGGGATGCCAAACCACCTAGGTAGGTGTGACCAAATAGCCCTATTGAAGGGAGAAAAACCAGTATGACTTCCTTGTTGTGCAATGATTAATAAAGGCTTTCAGCTCTTTTTCTCCATTAATTGTGAGTAAGCAAGTCCTTGATCATTTCCTTATCCAAGGACCGAGTGAGATTCCTTACAGCATTCCTGCCCCAAAGTGGCCACACTGCGCTGGGAAGAGAAGTGATTCCTGCAATATTGAAACCACGCACAGCAAAATCAGAGGCTGAAAACCTCTTTCCCAGTTCACCCGTGCTGGGGACTCAGCTCTCATAATGTGATACCAGTCTTGGGGCTAGGGAGACCCAATGCTCCTGCCTTTACCAGCTGTTTTACACTTTAAATGAGCAAAGCAGTGGCCAAATTTTGGGCAGGAAGAGGAGTGTGGCAGGCAGCATTCCATATGTGATTTCTTGGATATTACAGTTCCCAGTCTCCCTACAGCTTTCCTATGGCAAAATTTTCTCACAGAGTGAGAACTGTCCCTCTGTGAACCCCAGGAAATATTTTTCCCCCCATCTTCACCTTCTTAGTTTACCTTGTGTATTCACATGACCTTTTGTTTTTAAGGGACGGGTTCTGTACATCTTTACAGACCAGATCTGCTCTTCTTGTCAGCCTCAGAGCCCTATGCACAAATTCTTTACTAAGAGGGGGAAGTTTGGTTTCTTCCAGCCATGCTGGAGCCATGTCCCTAGTCAGGGACCCAGTTAACCAGGCTGGGTGGTGTCCTGGAGAGGTCTCCCTTTACTTGCAACCAGTCATGAAAAAAACAGAAGTTAAAAGGTTGTAGAAACGGCAACCAGGTGTTGAGGGGAGCAAGAATACATGAAAAGTGAAAATTTGCCTTTTTAATAAGCTGTTACAAGTAAGTTGGGCATTTAGGAGGGAACACGTGCTGGTGCTTGTAGTCATTCAGTGAAGATTTGGTGTGTGTGCATGTTTCTAGTGAGACCAGAGGGTGCAGAACAGGGCTCCTTTTCTAACCTATATTGCAGCAATTTGTGCATGTCTGTAGCTGTGGGTGTTATGTGCTTTCTACTCTGAGTGGTGAGTTTCAGTTTGATTCTGCTCTCAAGAGCTGCAGGGACAGTTTGCACTCGCCTTATCAACACAGAATCCAAATTGCTTCATAGGGCACCCAGCCCCCTGACACTGCAAACTGAGAAAATACACTTTAAGCACAGAGAAGCGAGAAAGGTGACAACCAGAGGGCTTTTTCTCAGCAGAGCATCCCAATCTGCCAAAACCCTCCCAACCCAGTCAGTGGGGCAATAAGCCACCTCGAAAGCCACAACCTCGGTGCCACCCTGAGAGGCCCCAGCCAGGATCCCAGCTAGCAGAGCCAGGATTCCAGGGCTGGGGCTCTTTTCCTACATCCCCTTTGCACTAAAATCCTGCTTCAGCCCTGTTCCCTTGCACTAATGTCCCAGCACTGGGGGCCCAGCCTGGCAGCTACAAACTGGGCAGCTGCAGGAGGTGCTTGCCCATCCCCATTCTTCCCTGGGCTGGCCCTGAGCAAGTGTGGCCACAAGCCACTGACCAAAATTGTGCCCATGATTAGAGATGGCAGTAAGGGAAGGGCAGGGCAGGTATGTCCATGGCCCTTGGGAAGCAACTCTAGTGTTGCTCCAAAGGCCTGTGGTCTCAGCAGTAACCCCTGTGCCCAGCTGTGCAGTCGATTTCCAAATGAGCATTGCTATATTTACATCTGTTTGCTATAAACACCCTGCTTTTAGACTACACACCAATGTCCCTGCTGGCTGTCCTGCTGTCCCCAAATGGGCTGTGACTGAGAGGAGCCATTCAGGAGGAGTTCAGCACAGCTCCCCAGAGACACCCCGATTCCTATTGCCTTCCTTGGGAGCCACATGCCACGAATCACTGGAAGACTTGTTCATAAAATACCTGAGTATTTCTAAGATGAAGTTATGACCTATATAGCAACTACGTGCAGATTTCTTTCCTCCCTCAGATCTGCTTGAGTTTGTAATCTCCTCCAGATACAATATTCAGGAGTGACTGTGTTGTTTGCTGCACTGCCGTTTGTCTTGCTTTACCTCAAAAAGCAGCCCAGGAGATGAGGTGGAACAGTGGCTGCAGGTGCAAGTGGTTCAAGACCCACTGGGCAGGGGCAACGTGGCTTAGGCCCTTCTGCTGTGTAGCACAGAATTATCCTTATCCTGCTAGTGAGCACCCAACAGAGAAGCAGGCTGAGGAGCAGAGGGAACAAACGTTAATGAAGGCACAGTGGTCTCCAATTTCCTTCAAAATCTTAGCTACTCATCCAGATTCAGGAGGCTAGAAAACTAGGGCCCTCCCTGACCATTAAACATGTTTTCTGAAGAAGCACATACTCCTGCAAAACACTCTAAGTGCCTTGTTAGACATGAACATGCTAAATCTCAGTTCTTTGCCACTTGTCTCTTGCCCATCATCTCCCTTTGCATCCATTAGCCACAAGGAAATGCCTCAACCCCATGTGAGTCTGACTCCAAAAACACATCCAGGGATGGACCCAGGCACAGAGTTCAGTTACAGGTTCTCATTTCCCCCAGATTCAGGGTGTTTAAGTCTGGGAATACCAGTTGATGCCATCCCTACTACATTTTTTTAAAATTAATTTTCAGCATAATTATTTACATCAATCTAAACAATAAGGCAGTGATGAGTAGATACACAGGGGAATATATCCAAGATCAAGTTTGTCTAGCAGTGGTGGTTTAAAGACAAACTTTTTATTTTTAATCTAAAAACTTCAGCACTTCAAGGCCAGAGCTAAGCAATAAAGACGAGGACTCTGGAGCCAAGATGGCTGTGTTCTGCTTTTGGTACCTCTACTAGCTAGTAGTGAGGTCTGGAACAAGTCAGTTGACCTTCCCATACAGTGCCCGACTCATTTGTAGAATAGGTACAAGACTTGTTCAGGCCGTGGTGTAGGACTAATATTTGTACCTTGTTTTGAGATCCTCTGATGTGTAACTGCATGTATTTTGTTGTTCATAGAGAGAACAAGTTGCTTACAGGACTATCTGCAATATCGTAATATTTAGAAATCCTCACTTACGGGCTATGACTACCCTGAACTCAACACAAACTCTCTCTGCCCCAAGGACCTTACCAACGAAGCACTATTAAAAACCCAAAAAACCACAGTGGCTAGGTGCACAGCTTAAATTTCCATTTTCTCTCAGCATTTTCCCACGAGGGGATTGCATGTGAGAGCACACAACAGAGAGTCAGATCACGCCCGGATCGGTTGCGCTGGCATGCCATTTGGCAATACAAGAATGACATAAATTAAAGTGAAACCTCTTCACCTCAGCCTAAGTGAAAATGTGAAGAGCAAGGGGGGGTGAGGAGGAAGGGGAGATATTGATCCGTATCTACTCAACAGTCAGACCAGTGGTGTGGTGGCAACAAAAGACATGCCTTTGCTTTTTCAGTAACTAATAATCTATAGAGAACCATTTCCTTTTCTGCTGTTGAGATAACACATTCGCCACCTCAGCTGCATGCAAATAATTCATGCCTCTGCTTAACTAATTTACCTCTCTGGTGCAGACAGAAGGGCAGAAACCTCCCACCAGCGCTGACTGACATGCTGAACTGAAAAAAGAGCCGTCTCAACCAGAACTTTCTGAAATGCTTAAATCACTAGAGGACAACTGCACCAAATGCTCTGCAGGAGAGACATGGCTCTGTGAGATTAAATGGGGGTTTTTTGCTGGTCTTCAGTCCTGCCTCTAACCCACATGTGGTTTGCAGGCTGGAACTGACATTATCCAAATAACAGCATTTGGTATCTCTGCACATAGACCACAGCTGGTCAACAACTCATCCCAGATTTAAACACAATGTATTAGCTCTCATCTGTTGCCAGAAATTAATATTACATGCTATTAAAAGCTTAGGCCCCCAGAACTGTGCTGAACTAAGTGGGCCTTCGCATCGCTTGGAAACAAACAGGTACCAGGTTGGACATGTGTCTGCATCTAATGGACACCTTGTTCTAATCAAAACGCTGACACCACTTTCACTCGCTCACATACATTCACCTCTCTCTCTGCATTACCACACCACAAGCAAGGTTCAAATGTCAAGCACCAAAAAAAGTTATGAAGAGATAGAATTAATTAAGCTTGTCCACACATAGCTTCAGGAGCAGCCCTTGCTTGCAGGATCACACATTAGTTTTCCCACAGGGCTCTTATCTTGCTCAGTGCACAAGGCGGGAAATGCTCATCCTGCGTGGGAGACGGCAGGGATGCCATCCCTCTCACCCTGTCTTCCTTTCTGGCCACATGGCTCTGGCCTTTGTGCTCTTGCCCCACTCTGCATCTGGGGCCATTTGCTCCCGAGTGCTTTCAGTAGACTCACTGGAAAGATGGTTGAAGGCTTCACCTGTGTCAGTCAGCGTCCATGGGGGAGAGGAAGGTGGTATACCCAGGCAGGACTGAAAAAGAAACAAAATACAGGAGTTTAAAGTCAAATACTCTCTTTGGGTGCCCAGACTTTTCAGGGCAGTTTATCCCACATGTTATTTGACTTTAGCTTATCTTAACCTCAGGAGTCACTGGGAATCCTGAATACCTTCAAACCAAGCACAAAACCAGGGATAACTATACTACATGACCTGTGAAAACTCAGGTTGAGTGACTTGCTCCATGCTATGCACAACTGCTTGGGTAACAGCCAGTGGAAAATGTTTCCCCTAGGCAGCATTCCATGCTCTGGCCATGATAGCCCCTCCATCTATTCCTCCTCTTTCAAGAGACCACCTCCAAGGTGTGGGGTTTACACATTAGAGCCTCCTTTGGTTCCTGATTCCAAAGACCAAGGGCAAAGGTAACACACATCCTGTAAAGACCACATCATTACACACGTCCATGCAGGACTGACTGAACCTTAATTCCAGCTTTTCTCAGCCTCTGAGTGCCTGAGATTGCTGCCTCAGTGCTGTCCTCATTGGCTGCCTGGGCAAACTGTGAGGCTTTGGAAAGCACATGCACTGGCAAGATTTGTCCATTCTGTGGCTGTCCCATGATATGTCTGCACAACACAGCAGGATTGGCACTTTCCATATATCAATCCCCCAGTTCTGCTAGCCATGGTACTGCTGCCAGGAGAAGCCTGTCACCCATGATGCAGACTGGCATAGGAGGGTGGTGAACCTTCCACTCTTTCTCTCCATCCCTGTTACCTTTCTCATTCTCCCCTTCGCTGTGCCCAGCCCTGTCCTCTTGCCTTCTAGGTGAGCATCCCTGGGGCTCCTGGATCCCTGCCAGTGCTGCAAGCCCTGCCAGCACACTGGCCACAGGGGAAGGTGGCCACCAGCTTCTTCAGTCTTCCCCGAAGGAGAATTTCTGGTGAAGTGAAGCAGTGAAACAGCACCTTTCTTTGGAAAACACAGTGCCTCATAAGTGAGGGGACCCACACAACTAAGGGCAAGGGTGAGATGAAATACTCATAGAGAGAGAAAAAGAAAAAAAAAAGGAAGAACATCTTTTCACAGTCTGTAGATGCAAAGTGAAACTATTTTGATAGATTCAGCTGTCCCACTTTGAAAGGTCCAGAGTTTCTCATCTCCGACTTTACTCTGAGGCATGAAATTTCACCCATGACTTGACAAACTGTAACATGCACGATGCTTTCTGGTTCCTTGGAAGCCTGTTGCCACCCTGCCAAAGCTCCCCTTCAGTATTTTGCTGGGTTGATATTACCAAATTACTCCCTTTTTTTAGAGTTTTCCTTATTTTGAAACATCTTACTTTGCTAATACTTTTCCCTGGAGCTGGAAATCCAGTGATATGGAGCTGGTGCTCTTGGTAGGACACTGACATCTCCAGGACTGGATACAGGCAGCCAGGGAAGAAAATAACTGGGCCCATGCTAGCAAAGTCTTCCCTTTACTGGCAAGCGGTCACCCCAGCTTTTTTTTGTGGATGCTGAGAAAATTGCTAAGCTGCTAATATATGCAAGAGCCATTTGCCTTCAGCCCCTTCACAGAGATTCACCTGGCTCAGCAGAGGGCAGATCTGCCCATTGGCAGCCTCATTTCAGATGGTCTTGAACTACAACCCATGTAGTGGACATTTAAATCAAGACTGGTGGACATTTAAATCAAGATTGGCTTCTTCTGAAGCATTTTAAATGAGGAGAATTGTGTTTCAACTTGATTTTGCAAAAGCTCAGCCATGTGCTTGGCTTCCCGTAGTTAGCTCAAACTCAGCTTCCCGTAGTTAGCTCACATACTGCCTTTGAAAAGATTCTTGTTTTGCTTTACTCTGTCTCAGCAAAATAACAATCTAGCCACAGGGATGAAGGCATTGCTAAATGTTTCAGTTTGGACTGAACATATTTCAGAAGGAAATGGTCTATCTCAATGAAGTTACAGAAAGGTTCAAAGGAGTGAGTGACACTTGTTAGCTTGTATCATACAAGGAAACAAACAAGGATTAAAAATCTATCATCCTGGGATTACCCTATGAATTTTCCGCCAAGCATTATGAAAGGTTTCTGTCTCCCTGTTGACAAATCATCTTCTACAATGTTGTCTAAATACATAGTACCTCATCCACTCAATGTCACCACTGTTGTACCCTTTGATTCAGGGGACATAAGAAGATAAACCAAAAAAAGAGGTAGCAGGTGATTGTACCACCTGTGAAATATTCATAATTGATGCATTGTTTGCTAGAGTTGATGCTCAGATACTTAGAATATGTTTCCTGCTTACTTCTCCCTCATGACAATGTTCCTGTATCATCTTGGTCAGTTTTGGCATTGACACATATGTGTGCTCTGCCCTGCTTCAGGAGTAACTAATGTACCTCTAGAATGATTTTTAAAAGCTAGGAATGGGGTAGAACAAAACACAAGTTCTGTGCTTTGGAGAATTTTTGTCCTAGTATACACAGAAATTAAATTGTGTTTGTCTCCTCCCCCTGCTCTAAGGACAGAGGTAGCATTAGCAATACAGAGCATGTCACTCTTCAAGCGCTCTTGCAGCTTTTAAAACATAGAGAGCAAATGGCAAATTTACCTTTCATCTCCTTTTGAAACTTAAGTTGGGCCTTTTTGGTAACAAGTGAAATTAAACTGGTTGTTGCTGTTTAACTTCTTCATGCTGTTTCCTCACATGAATTAGTCATGACCAACTCTACTTGGCAACTGTCCTTACAAAAAACAGAACAGAGAGAAGGGTTAAGCACTCCCATACAATTTACCCAATAAATTTGTCATACCCCTCATATAGAGTTGTCCCTCCAGTTCTGCCTGTTCCCTAACATATCTGGCAGTTTGAACAATGTTGGCAATATTTGAGCAATTAGGCATTCCAAGTGGAAAGGTTAATACACCTTACCCTCAAATGCAGGGTGTGTTTTTTCTTGTGCCTTTAACCATCCTTGATGAGCATCGATTGCACAACAGCCATGAAGTAGGAAGGTCTTATTTCAATTTCAGCATGGCCTAGCTTGTTTTGGTTTAGCAAAAGGCCAATAGTCCAATGCAAGGATGGGATAAACACACTTTGACTTGAGTGTTATCGAGGCAGATCGGAAAGAGGGAACTTCACCGCAGTTATCGCTTTCCGAGTGTTAAGTGCTTTGGTCATCCTGGCATGGTTGCAAAACCAGGTAAAAGATAACCCATAAAAGAAAAACCTCCCATGGACCTTGGAATAGGACTGTCAAGGAGCTGTGAGACTTGTGGTTTATTTCCAACTCTTTTGGTTGAGCAGCATTAGGACCTCAGTTTCTTTTTTGGCAAGTTCTCAGAGACAGCGGTCTGTGGTCCAAGCAGCAAGTTCTGGGCAGGAGTGGACAGGGCTGGAGAGATCCTGCAGCCTTGCACTGGCTGGGACCTGCAAAGATGGCAGTCAACCAGGATAAAACCACCTCCCAAGCCAGCCAGCCAGCCCAGGAGCCGCCATCTTCAGCCCAAGCCACTGCTGAAGCTGGAGAGCAACTGCGAATTGCAAACAACAGCGCTGCAGAGGAGCAGCCCAGGTCAGCAGGAGGCCAGCAGCTGCTGGACCGGCTGCCACAGCCCTCCTTTGCTGGGAGCAGGACACACCCAGCGGCCAGCCTGCCTGCCCTGCCTGGCAGGGATGCTTGTCTGCATAGTCAGGACCTAACTTAAGAAAGAAAAAACAAAGCTAAGCAGCACAGAGGGATGTTTTGCAGATCACAGCCACCAGCGATGCTGCCTATCCTGAGCCTTCTCAGGAGGTCGGGAGCACTGGTGGATGAGGGAGGTCAGGTCTGAGATGTCTACTTACCCCCTCCCACAAAGCCTGAATGGGTCTGAATGACCCAACCTGTGCTTGGGTGCTCCTGCAAGGTCTCACATACCTCACCAGGGTCTCTTGTGTGGCAGCCCTGTTCTGGTAAAAACTGCTGAGAATTGGGTACCCAGCCTCTTTACTTGTGGCTGGTGCTATTTCCCTTGCTGGGGTGATGTTGATGTTTGTAATGAAGCTTTTGGCAGAGAAAGAGAGACATGTTGCAACCATTAGCAGACTTCACATTTAGAATTTATCTCAGGAAAGGACAAAGGATAAGTCAGCTTGATTAGGTTTTTGTACAAGTTTGGGTCTACACTCTCCATTGTAGTACCAGTCCTGGTCTTCACCGTTTTCTTCCTCTGACCCAGAAAAACTTGATCATGAAAATAATGTTAGTTAGAAAATAATGGAACTGGTAAGTCATTGCAGGCACATGTGTTTCTCATTATACATCAGTTCGGTTTCACTATATATTTTACACAATGTAACATAAATTTCACTACGCACCACAAGTATTTCAATATGTGATAGTCAGAAAGTGGCAGTTTACACTAAAAGTTTCAGTATGTGGTAGGATATTTCAAATACTATAAATTCTCCTTTTAAATGAAATGCGTTGTGTAGATTAGTAAGAAATGCAGTTGTTTTAGTTTACTCAATGTGGTTTTCTTTCAGAACAGTATTTTAGTACTGTGCTGTTCAATTGCCATGTTTATTTTATTAATACATATTAATGGATAATTAAGTGAAAACTCATTAAAGATACACCACACAGGACTCAGGCAGGAGTTCCATTTCTTAGATCTTTTATCTCAGCTCAATTTATACCATATTAACAAACACTGTATTTACAGAGACTGTATTAATGAAAAGAATAAACTTCCTGCTTGAGCCTTGTTATCAGCCTGCTTTTTTAAATGAATTTTCTTTGAGCAAGTAAAATTTGAGGCATCTGAAATCCCCCGTGAGGGTGAATTGTTAAAGCAACAGGCAGGCATATCTAGGGTTTGCAGTGATTCACCATTTATTGCAGATAATCACCGTTTCAGTCACAACCAGCAGCAGAGGAGTTGGCACTGCCAGCGCTGTGCTGCTCCTCACAGCTTTTGATCAATTGTCCATAGAAGTGTCATGTCAATCAGGCCTTTTGCTAGCAAACCCCATCCCAGTTACTGAAAAGGGGTGTTCACTGTGACCCTGATACACCAAAAAACTCTGTCATAGAGCTACCACATCATCACATTTTCACATGTGATGTACTTCAGTGCCAGAGAGTACCAATTACCTCTGAGGGATACTCGCCATGAACCAAGAGCATATCAAAAATAATCACACAGGTTAGTAAAGCCAAGGCACATCTGGCAGCAAGGACCATCCCCTGCAACCTCGGTCAAAGCCACAGTAACACTTCCAGATTGGTGCAGCAAAGCAATTTCCCCACATCCAGTACCTACCATCAGAAATGCAGAAAGACAAAAAAAATTAGGCTAATTTTTGATTATGGATTCTCTCTCATTCTTGTCTCCTCTAAACAGAAGCCACACCAAGAATAGCCCCATGCAAAGTTCTATTTTATTCAAAAAACAGCCTCAGCAGAGAGCATGGCGCAATGCTGAACTCCAGCCCAAGAGAGAAACATCAGTCAGTTAGCTCTGGTCTGCCTTCTGCCCTTCAAGATGTAATCACACAGATAATTTTCTAGAACTTTTCTCCCAATAATTTCAAAATGTTGATGATCTCTACTGAAGTTCAGTGGTCAGCAGAACCAGAGGCCTCATCTGCCCCGTCTCACACTCGGGCGACAAGGGTGACCCTGCACCGACATGACTTTGGGCAAGCTACTTAGAGAGTTACAAAGGCCTGGATTAATTAGAAACTGGGTCTTTTAACGTAACTCCTTGCCCCATGGCAGACCCAGCAGACCTCACTGGCTCCCTGCCAAATAGTTCAAGCACCTCTTAACCAACGAAAAGGTAAAGAGCTTGGGTTGTAACGTGCTGGATTTCAGCCCAGCAGCTTCAAATCTCCTAACCCGCAAGAGCAGCTTATCTGCGTTTGGAGGTCAGAGACCTCAACAAAGCCCTGTTAACAGGTGCATGCTGGCACAAGCTCAAAAGTTTATCTTTCCACATTGCAGCAGTTCCCTGGTTTCTTACAAAAAGGCCCACCAAAGTGGCCCGTGACACACTCAGGGCTGGCTGAGTCTGCTTCTGCTAATTCATTTGGCAAAACACGTTACCACGAGTGCTTCCTTAGCTCACAGGAGCTGGAACGGAATCCACCCAATGCAAGTATAAAGCTTGGCTACCCTACTCTTCCAAAATTTAAAACCAAGACCCACAGTTCTTCTTGTCTGTAGTCTCTGACTACCATAAGAAACAAATTGTGCCCCAGACACACAAATCAAAGCTCGTGAGCTGTGTCAGAGGCTTCCCAGGGACCAGGCTGAAGGAAATACAAGTGTTTCTGTCACATGTGAGGCATGTGGACAGTCCAGGTTTGCAGTGATCACTGCTTTTATCCCAGACAGGGGCTGGGTGCAATGGGAGCTGCCTTCTTGTGTCAAGCCTGAAGACCTGAACCATGAGTTTCCCCATCTGCCTCCTCCGTGGCTGCTTGAGAGCAGCCCTTCTGTCTGCCTGAGGGTCTCTGTTTTGGACTGGGTAAAACCTGGGCTCGTATTTCCCTTCAATAAGATATTTGGGATGAAATAAAGGTAATGTTTTTAAGTGCATGTCTATTTTGCAGCACAACCAAGCCTGAGCTGTACCTGTTCCTGTTTAAAAAAAGGAGAAGCAATAACAGTGCAAGCTTTCCCATATTCACTTGCTCCCATGTTAGATCTGGGCGAAGATATATACAAAGCAATGTATTTATGCCCTAGATTCCACTGCTGATACTGCCAGCAAAAGCTAAATTACAGTGATTTTCCTGTAGTCAGGCTGCTAGTCCAACAAGTTTTGGAAGGAAGCAAACGTATTACACACATCCTCCAAGTCCCCTCCTAAGCACTGTCAGGCTATAATTTTAGCTTACTCTTATTACTTATCATGTATAATTGGTGTTGAGCCATTCTTCAACCATCATGAAAGTTACATTGTCAAAGCTGTTGCATTACTTTCACTAACTCGTCTTGCCCAAAGCTTTTAGTATTTCTCAACTGACAAGGCAGAACAGCAACAGAAAAACCATATACCAACTCACTGATCAAATCCAAACCTTGTTGTTTGACCCAGTTAAGTTTCACTTGTAGGCTAAACCACACAATTGCAGGAAAGGGCACTGCCATGCAGCTTGCAGTGTCCACTGTTGTGATTTCAGAAGCAGCTGGCACAGGCTTGAAGACTGCAGTTTCATGTGTACCAATAACATTTAATAAAGGACTTTTTCATCGTCACTGACTGAAGAGTAGGACCATTCATAGTGTATAATTAAGCTGGTGAGTTTCCATTGTTTTGAATATGACCGACCTTTTTATTCCTCTTTACTCAGCTCTGACTGAAGCTAATATCTGCTTATCAAAATCCTTCTGTTTTGAATCAATGCATCTCCATCTATGCAAATCTGAGAGGGGAGATGCTCACAACAGCTCATATTCCTGGGAGCTGAAACATCTCTGCAGAACATCTCTGCTGCGTTCATGGACATTTCTCTCTTTGAAGTCAACTTCTACAGGTTTTCACACAGAAAATTTTCATCAATCTCATTTCCTCCAGCTGTAGCAGCAAAATATTATCATCAGCATGCAACCTTGCAAAGTGGTGCCTTAAAAAAAAGCTTGATAAAAAATGTTGTCTTGGCATGATGTGAAGATTTTTAACATCAGCAGCTTCCTGCACTCTTCTCTGTTGATTTTCACCAAATCAACATTTCTTTGTTTTAAAAATAGAACAAATATTGGTACTTCAACAACAGACTTCAACAAATAGCATTCTGCTGATCTTATGTGAGAAAAAAGACCAGTTAGACCAAACCTTTTCATTCATTGTTGCACGTCCCTGCCTCTCCCTGGTGTTCTCTTCAAGACAGAGGAAGCAGCTTTGCTTCACTTGTAAGATTGCTTGAGAGTTTTGGTGGGGAAAGGGCTTTTCCTCAATGTTCATACTATGGCTTTTATGCTGTGAGACATCAAAAACCTGCAAAATTCAGCATCTGTTGAATTTCCTTTGTGTGGACAGGGAGGCATTTCCCTGTTCCGGAATTGGGGTTTGCAATATTGTTTACAAGGATGGCAAACCTCCCAACTTTCATTTGCAAAATGCTCCACAGATACAGATGAAAGCCATGAAAGAGGCTTGGGGGGTACTTTTGCATCTTAAGCAAGATGGCCAAGTGAAAAGAAACAGCTTGTCTATTTAAAGAGTGCTCTGAGGGCTGCTCTGTGGCAGCACAATGCATTTTACCTTCTGGACAACTGCAGAAAATTACCAAATTACTTGTTTAATGCTGGATTTCTATACATGGAAACCTGTTGGTTCCCATGTCCTGTAAGCATAGGATAACACAGGATAACACAAATTTCATTCTACCATAGTAACAGGAAACAGTCAAAAAAACCAGGACAGCACAGACAGGTGTATTGTAATCAGCAGTTGTCCTCTGAAGCTGACATATCACATCATGTTTTATTTTTTAATTTTAAAATTTTAGCATCCCATTTTTTTCACAGAGCTGGCAGATCCAAAGAGCTGGAGAGGAACAGACCAAATCCAAACAACTTCTTACATGCAGAAGCATCAGAGGATGCTGCAATCCTAGACTGTGTTTAGGAAACTCAAGAGCTGGGGGAAGTTTCTGCTACATGGGAGTTGTGCCTGAGATTCAGCACTGAGGGCTTTGGAAAGGGTATTGCTTAAAAGGCACAAACCAATACTGGCAGAAAGGAACCTCACAGGTCTCAACAAACCCCGAATCACCACAGCCCATGCAAAAATCAAGCATTAAAAGGAATATTACTCTGAATTCATTCTCAATAAGAGCCATCACAGATCAGATTCACACCTTCCCTGGAAGCTGACACTTGGAATTTGCATTTATCCCTCAACTGCTTCTGTGGAAATAATGAAAAACACTAAAATGAAACTCAGGAATCAATCCAGATTTTTGTAGCACTCCAACTAGGCATATCCTAAACCGTGGGTGGTGGGAGAGGGAAGCCACGCTGTCTTTCTTGCTCAGTTAGCAATACCCCAGAGCACACTGAGAGTAATTATTTCCATCTGCCACACACAACCTACAAACCTGAAAATGGTACTGCTACTAGAAATCTAATACACCAGTGAGTAACCAGAAGCAACCTACTGCTTTCATTTGTGATTGGTCACAATGCTGTGGAGATGCCACAAGTGCAGTTCACTGTTAGGCTGTGCTTGGTAGGGTGAGTGTTTAGTACAAGTCTCCAGACAGAGCAGTGTATCAAGCAACAGCTGGTAGAGAACAGAAATACAGAAAATGCCCAACCCACTGCAGAAATCACTTTTTTCCTTTCAGTCTGCCTCTGAAGTATCATACTAGTCAAATTTTCCCCTTCTTTTGAGAAAAAAGCTGGTAATGACCCAATTATCTGTTTGCAGAAGATAACTGTTTTGAGATTATGAAGTTCTTTGTGCAAACAGCCACTGTTTGTAATAAAAAATAAGTTCAGGATAAATGTGTAAGACTACAGCAGGTACAAACATAAACTGAAGCAGAGCAGTTGCCATAGTTCAGGCCATAAAATCCTCAGGTATTTATATGATCACTTTTATTGAAATTATTGACCACTGTCAACCAGAGCAGAGATGTCACACTGTCGATGCAGCAGCACTGCCCTTCATTCCTATACATCTGACTCAAGCTGCTGCATCCATGTGTGTGCATCATTGCAACCCCCCCCCCTTTCTAACAGGAGCGCTGTGCTGGGTGGGGAGGAGAAGGGAAGGGGAAATGACCTGTAGGCATCATTTCAGCAGCCATTTAAGTCTGAACTATTTGATAAAACGAGGACCAGTTCTATTTCTTGATGAGACTTTTGCAAAACATTCCAGGAAAAGCAAAGCATTATTATCTGAAGGCACAACTTAAACTTTGAACTCCGTAACGATTTTCATCTTCACCATAAATATAGGACTACATAGGCCCATCTGCCTTCCACAGTTGGTGAGTGGCTAGGTGTGTTGTGCCTTAATCAAAGAAAAGATAACTAAGATGTTGATCAGTCATTATACACTACTGAGGAGTAAGCATGCTAAAGAGGGGAACAGATAGCCTTCTTCAAATGACATGGGCAAAGTCTGGTACCTGGTAGCCAGATGTAGACTCTGGATTTACCCAAACTGTCAGTCACCCAAGCTACATGGTGTGACCAGACAACCCTCGGCATTAAGGCTCAGTCCCACACACAAAAGATGAGCTCAGATCGAGTTACCTGGCAAAGAGTAAGTTGCTGGTTTAGCAGGACTGGCAGAATTATAAATAAAAGATGAAAACACACCTTTTTTAAGAGAAGAGCCTCAGGAGCACATGTATAAAGCAAAGTTCTCATATTTTCTAGAGACGATATTTTAACTGATGAAGAATCTGCAGTTCCTAAAGTTGTCCTGTGATTCCCCGTGAATTGCTCAATAACTGGGAAGTGGACTGGCTAGAAGCAGACAGGCTAAGGAGCCACTCTCTCATTGTTAAAATAATTGGGATGTCTCAAGATCCTCAGTTAAGATAACACACTAACTCTTGTGGTTTCATCTTGCTGAAATATTTGGGATATTCTGTTTCTGACAGTCCAAGGAATTTTTTCTTTTTTTGGACAAAAGAGGCAAAAGCAATAGATTTGCATGATGAATCCCCAAATAGTCAGATTGAACAGGACCTCTGTCTCCGACTGCAATATTCATCCACCCCCTTTCTTATTTCCTGGGAGCTGTATTTGTCAGACACAGTATTTTTCAGAAAGGAAAATAGGATCCAGAGTCTAAAACACTAGGAATGCCACCTCACCCTAACCACACATACTAACCTCAGCCTTATCAAAGCAGACAAGAAAAATTGAGGGTGCTGCACTGTGTTGGTTCAAATTAAACAAGCCAAGCAAAAGATTTTTAAAATTTTATTTATGAGATGTGAAAAAGTTGCCTTCTACTCGCCAAACAAGAGTGCTAAATACCAAAGACACTGTGAAAGGGGCGCCTCTATTATTCAAAAAATATTTGTGTGCTTTTGGTGGATTAATTGCATTTAACATTTCGGTTAAACACACAAACAAGCACAGCTTTTTGTTGTTGCTTCAAATGAAACCACAAAGAGAACAAAAGGCATCCAACTGAACCAATTTAGATTTATAAACATATTAATTTTAAGAGCACTATGTGTACACTTAAAATGAATTTAAAGCAGTCGACCTTTGCAGTACGATGCCCATTTTCACTGTATCCAAATTATCCATAAATCCAGATGCAAGTTGTCACAGACACTTCTTTGGAGAGCTTGCAAAGTTAAAAGTTAATGTTTCCTATTAATTAATAATTGTTTTCAGCTGTTTTGGCAAGTGATTAAAACAAAGTGTCTGCCTTTAATGTTACAATATAAAAGTTTTCTTCCTCAGTGGCTTGAGCGCCAAGCGGGATTTGCCTCATTTGCAGGAAGGTGTCACACGTGGTTGCTTGGGGCATTTGTAAGCAAATAAGGTGAGCGGCTATTGTACCTGCCAGTGCAG
Source organism: Eulacestoma nigropectus (assembly GCA_013397775.1). Classification (NCBI taxonomy): domain Eukaryota; kingdom Metazoa; phylum Chordata; class Aves; order Passeriformes; genus Eulacestoma; species Eulacestoma nigropectus. The sequence continues at coordinate 2,252,767 of VZTE01006250.1, read as the reverse complement.
TGATTTCCATTCCGCATCGGCCTGGTTCCGGCCAGGACAGGGTTAATTTTTGCCGTAGCCAGGAGCGGGCACGGCCAGGACCTGGAGGTTATCCTGTACCTCCTCACGGCATTTTCCAGGGACAGGGGAAGGGCTCCCTCCTGGATCAGCGTAGTGTGGTGGAGGGAGCAGCCGGGTCTTGTCAGGCGGTTTCTGTGTGTGAATCATTCTCCTCTTTCCTGTACCCGCTGCCATTAACGCCGCTGCTCCTACTGCTCGTTTTCTCATCTCACTGCTGTTTCCAGTAAACTGTTCTCACCTCAACCCATGATCTTTACCTTTTGTGCCTCCCATTCTCCTCTCCATCCCATGGCAGGGGGAGGGGGAAGTGAGCGAGCAGAGCATAGTTTGGAGTGGCTTCAGTGGGAACACTAAATTGTGGAATACCATTCCTAAACCATGACACTCATCCATTAAAATTACCCACCAAGCAGTTTCAGAGGAACATCAGCTGAGATAAATAAAACAATGCTCCTCATGTTAATGGTGTACCGCGCCATGAAAGAGTTGTTCCATAGCAAAACCATACAGGCGGTGCATCGTTTACCAAACCCAGCCATCTTGCAAATTCAGTATCACACATTCTTCAAAGTTTGCACTGCAAAGCATGATAGCATCTGTCCCTTCTGAGGTCCAAGCCATCACACAGGTATTGCTGACAGACTTGTTTGACACATCAGCGGATGGTTCAACATAACCCCAGTTCTGACCAGCACCTGATCCACAACAGGGTTAAACACAGCTCTGAGAAGGATCCTCTGCCATAAGTAACCTTCTAGACATCGTCTTTTATTCCCAAGCTTATGCCAAGTCATTCCCCCAGTAAAACTGAAATGGCAGTTCTGCTGGAAGCTGGATTTCCACATCCATGCAGAGGAAGGACAGCAGATTCATGGCAGAAGCTGATAAGCTCTGCTTGCAAAGTCAAACGTACTGACATCAACATAAGCAGCAGTAAGATCCCCAGTTCTCTTCCCTACCTGAACCCCAGACAACTTATTGAGAAACCTTTCTCTTACGCTGCATCAAGAAGCTTGTGAAGTGATGAAAAGTGCAGGATTTGAGTTTTGTCTCTTTCTGGTACATCATGGGAGGTTGCTGCTAGCTCCTCCTAGCTCTAGCTTCTCACTCTAGTTTGAAAAACTTTTAAGGTGTTCTTCAGTTGTTAAGGTAGGAATTTTTCAGAATAAAGAGCAGGTTTTTTCTCTGCAAGGTAATAAATCCAGAAAAAAAAAACCTAGAGACTTGCTGAGCAGCAACAACGTGGCTTTTGCTCAGTGAGATTATTATTGTCAGAATTCAGAAGAACCAGACTCAGGTTTAGGTCAGCCCTTATCTTGAAGAAGGAGATTTTTCCACCAGAACAACACCCTTACTATGTGATCTGAATGGCAGAGGGATACTTCACCGCTCCAGGCAAAGTGACCCACCAAAACAGCCAGCAGAGACAACACAGGCAGGAGTGTTCTCTTTTTCCTGTGATCCTATGTGACACTGCAAAATAAATACTTCTCAAGAAGTTTCCAGCCACACCATTTACACTTATCTCATTCCACAGTAGAACTTCATAAAAATTTCAGTGACTGATTTGCTTCAAATAATTAGCACCAAGGCTAGTCTACAAAATTATCCCAGGCCCAAGGTTACTTCAAATCCCTGAAGCCCTCTTTGATATAAAAAACAAAATCATTCAGAAGAAATCCTGCAAGTAAGATGAAAACTCGGTTTCATTCCTATCGGAATGAAAGATTCCGTAGACACGTGTGCCTACAGAACATTTGGCAAATCCACAGTAATTATTCATCCCTCCCTGGCCAGTGCCAGAGAAAGCACTCCACTGCTCTCAGAGACACTAGCAACCTGTTTACCATGGGACAAGAGGAGGCAAAAGTTCCCTGTCTTAGCGCAGCTCTGGAAAGCTTACGCCCTTGTTTATGATGTGGCAACTGCGGCACATGCCCATACATTAAGGTGTTAAGGATCTTCTCCTTTATTGATGGTATCCACATTCATTTCACCACAGCGCCCCACAACGCATTAGGAGCAAAGCAGAACACGTAAATATTTACCGTTCATTTCAAGCATATGTTATACTAAAGAAGCATTTTTATCCCACCCAGATCATAACTTGCAGCAAAGATCTTCTTGTTGATGCTACACACTCGATGTGTCCATTTCTAATGCTGAAGAATAAACCCCCTTTAAAATATAAACAAATTTTTTTCCTGAATGCACAAGTGTCCCGATACCATCAAATGGCATTTTGGAATAGGAGCTGCTGTGGTTTTGAGCACTGTTAATTGCCTGCAGTAACACAAGCAAGGGCTGAGCTGGGCGCTGGCAAAGGAGTTGTGCAACAGGCATCGTCCATTCCCTCCACACAATCTTGGTGAGGTTTGCTTTTTGAAAGTACCCCAAAAGCTAATTACACAGAAGCAGCAAAAACAGCCTGAGTGAAGGCTGGAGATACTTCCATTTACATGAGTGCGAATTTTTAAAGATAATTTGATTTATACCTTGTGTTATCTTGTTGGAAGCTTGCGTGGCTAGCCCAGAACAAGTCTCTGTTAGAGGTGTGGCTCAGAAACTTGAAAGACCTAAATTTCAGAGACCCCCAAAATGACAGCTGAAGAATTAATCATTATGCTCACTAGCTATAGGTCACTCGGTTTGTTGTCCAAAGCATGCAAAAGAAAAAAAAAAAAAAAAAAAGAAGGGTTGCATGATGGAAAATTGTGGCATCTAGTTTGGGGAAGGAGGGAGGGAAGAGTGCAAGTAGGTAGGCTGCAGAGAACTATTCTCCCCTGTACCCCCAAAAGACACTGATCCCAGTATGATCTATGGAGGCCAGAAGGGACACACTTCCTGCTTCACCTCCCTGAGGAAGCCAATTGCAGCAGAACTCTTGAATGCATTCAAGTTTCGGTAAGAGAAAGAATAAAAATCAAGTAGTTCCTGTTATTGGCATATTAATTAAAAACACACTATATATATTTCAAGGCAATTGTAAGCTGACCCATTAGGATTGTTCTCTTTTACCACTGAAATAACTGAATGCACAACCCGAAGTAGGACATCACTAATTTCACTGAAAACTGACATTATGATTTCTAACTGAAGGACATTCCATTCAAGCAATAAATTAAGCTATGCTTTTGTTGTTGTTGTTGTTGTTTTTTTTTCCATTGCCATTATGGCTGTTCTTCCAGCCATTTTCTCAACAGCCATCAAGTATAAATTTATATACAATAAACCAAAACCAAAGAGTTTCCATAGGGGAGCAGGCCTCCCCTGTGGCAGAGAAACTGCCTGGGTGGTTCAGCAAGAGCATGCCTCACCAGAAGTCCTCGTGTGTCTTCATATGGAAAGGTGTTGAGATGTACAGTGAAGAAATGCTGATGATCAAAAAGGACACATCCTCTTTCTACAGCCTATACAGACTCATTACAAGTATTGACATCTTGTTCTACAACTAAACCCCATATAATGAAATTTTATTCTGACTGGAAAATGAAACAGAAAAGGCTTGTGACCAAAACTGGGTTTGGTATTTATTACCCACATTGAAAATGTATTCTGCTGTTCTGTATGAAACATTCAGCATAAAGTAAAACTTCAGAGCCACAAAACAGTAGTTTTCATGAAAAAAAAGGTCCTCGAGTGACTCCATCCATCCATCCATCCCTCCAAAAAGCCATGTCCATGAGTCAGTATTCCAGGACACAGTGTACTGGAAGAGACCCGTGGTGCCTGTGCAGGATGTTTTGTGCAGCAGGACCTCCCCATTCTGACTCCTCACATGAAGGAAGCCCAGGCCAAGGATCTGCTGCAGAGGAGGAAGCTCTGAAACAATTCTTGTAAATAAAGGCCTCCTTCAGCTATGTGCTAAACCATCGAAGTTAAATACACACTCAGTGCATTGCTCACTCCTGGCAACACCAGAGGTGCCAGACACTTGCCCTGCAGGTGAAAGCCATTGCACTGTATTCATGGAACAGATGGAAAGGAAAGCACAGTGGTGGGAGCTGTAAGGTGATGAGTGAATGAGAAACCTGGGTGAGATCAAGAATCTGGCTCTGTCATTTCATTCTCCACAAAGTATTTTCTCTCAAGCCCCACCTTCACTGTTTTTTAATTCCTCTCGTTTCCCTCTCTCCTCCTCTGCACCCTTCTCTCACTACTTTCCTACAGGGCAACCCAGTTTGTGGTAAGAGCCAGCAGAAATGAACTCATCCTCTGATGGTGAAGGAGGAGCTGTGCGAGAAGTGTCAGGGAGGGCTCCAGAGATGGGGGTTTTAGTCACACGCAGGGCACCAAAGGCAATCCCACAAGGTAGAGATGGGAGCTGCAGAGCCAGGGGCAGGCACAGCCTCATCACTACTCAGCTGAGGTCAAGGATCAGCTAAATAAAGAGAGGCTACAAATTAAAGAAGAATCTGCAAGGGCCAGGATTCATATGATAAAATGGTTGCTGTGGAAATGGTGAAGAAACCATATGACTTCCTGTGTCATGCCAGGATTTCAAGGCTTTAGGCTCACCCCCATGGCCTGATCTCCTCCTCCTGTTTGCCTTGTACAGACTCAGATAAACTTGAAAATTAAGGAAAACCAGCCTATTTTGCTAATTTTGAGCTGTGAAAAAAATCCAAGTGAGGGTGTGTGTACATATGACTGATGGAAATCAAACCTCTGAAGTGCAGATTATTTTAATTATAGTCAGAAAAGCATGTAAGGTGCAAGTTTCAGCCAGATAGTTTCCATTCTGATCTTTAATTTTGTAGTAATAAAAATACTTGAGTGCCTCTGTCTAGCTGAAAGAATAACAAGTTGTCTGGTTTTTTATGTCAGCTGGGACTCCAAGTAACAATATATACAAGGAGAAATTATATACATATCTGTATAAAATAAGACATCACCAGCTCTCACTCGCGCACTCTCTTGGCATGTCTTTCACTGTAAGGCAGCCACTGAAGGGACAGGTTTAGTGAACAGCGCTATTGATTCTTTTTTCCCCCACCACAGCCCGATTTTCTCAGAAAAAGAACCAAGCTTTCAGAGGTTTCTAAGGAGTGCTTGTGAACTTGCAAAACACATTTGATAGAAGTTTAGCAAGTGATCCTCCAAATTCCCACAGATGCAAACGAACTACATTGCGTATTGGCTTTACCCTTTCCACCATGTTATACTCACAGTTATGGTGAGAGCTGAGGGTATAACGAGTATTAGTAGCTTGATCGCAGATTTGTTTCCACAACATATTCATTCTATTGTATCTGTTGACCTAGATTAGTGAAATGATGCAAGGATTAAGGCTTTAAACATCATCAGTGGAAAATGCTATTTTAAAATCAGACACGTTTTGGCAGTTTCAATTGCAGTCAATATCCTCCAACCCTAACATGGTGTTTGACTGCCTCTCTTTCTACCCTAAGTGTTTTTTATACATATATATACACTACTATAACCACACCTTTAAACTCCATATAATGCTAGTTATTTTATATATATAAAAACCTGACATATACCAAACTCTTCATGTAGCTGTTTGCAGAGCTGGTTTGTATTCCTTTGTGTTCTTCAATCTATTGTTCAGGGAAACTGGTGTTTCATTTCACAGTTAAAAGAACTTAATTACTTGAATCGTAGAGACATGAAAGGCAAGGGAAGGACAGAAAACATCTCTCTCATTTTAAACTCATCTTCCACAAGCTAATTTGATAGTGTAACTTGAAAGTATAGAAATCTGAAATCTAGTTCTGAATGTCGCTTTACCTCTCTCAAGAGGTATTACTCAGGTTTAGTGTGACATTTTGAAATGTCACCATGCCTATCTCAAAACCAGATATTTTAACACAGAAGAGATACCTACCTACTTTAATTCGGAAGCCATCCTATATGTGATGATATTCTAAGAAGTTCCTACTTAGTAAGTATTAGTTAAAATTCTCTTGTCATTCCACAACAAAGATCTTTATTTAGCTGGAAATAAAGACAGACTCAATCTTTGTTTTATTTTTTAATAAAGTTTAAATAGTTAAAGTAAGAGGAAAGAGTATGTTTTAAAGCCAAGCTATTTCTTTGTTCCATGCTAGGCCTTAAAGTCGGATTTACCGGCAAATATGGGCCATGAGAAGAGCTGCATACTTAAAATGCTGGTGTAGAATACACTAAAATAGCCAGTGACTCACTCCAGATTACCTTAAAATAAAGGAAACACAATCGCTACAGTTTTTGAAATGTATTGCCTCTTATCCTGATTAATGGAAAAATTATCCCTACAAAACATTTTTTTTAAAATATGAAGACTCTACAAAATATTTGCTTTATCCATTGGCAGGACTTTGAAATTCTCCAAAATATTTAGATATGTGTGCCTATGAAAGTTTATAAATGCCAATCCAACACTGTAACAAAAATTCCAAACAGAACTGGAAATTAGAATACCTCAACCAAATCATCCCACCATAACAATATTATATTTCAGTTCTGCATAAACACAGACCAGCATGGTTTGTTTTGTTTTAAAAATTCTTCATGTCCTGCAGAATACAGCATAAGTTTGTTTCATTAGTACCTTTACCCTTCCATTTCCTTAATGCTATTTCCTCATTTACATTTAAAACAGTATCTAATCTGTCTACTGACTTTCTCTGCCCTCAGGGCTCTTCTTAGCCTCAACCCTATCCTCACCCATGGAGATCCTTCCCCTCTTGCTTCAGAAAGAGGTTTTTGTTCATTTGATTGATTTTCATTTTCTTTTTCAGATACAGGTAAGTATCCTACCATAAAAGGAGCATGGAAATGAATAGGAACAGCACAAGGAGTTACTGGGACATTTACAAGCCAAGACTGTGAGTAGGAGCTTTGACAGCCACTATTTTTGAAATAAAATGTCATGCTTTCTTTATGTTGGATAATATTTGACATATTGGATAATATGTCTACTATAAACACAGTTTTGTGCCACAAACTGCAGACAAAGCAATAGAGCACAGAGTTTCATGAATTTAGTGTAACATAGAAAAAAATTGGTAAGAGTTCAAGTAGCATCTGCAATGGTAACAAACATTTAGAAACCAAAATGATCCAATAACCTAAAAATGCTACACTAAGAAAAAATCTGTGCAATGAGATTAGAAGCTTCCAAATTTTGGACTGATTGCTCAGGGACCACAGATGTAAGAAAGTATTAGCTTGGAAAAGCCTCAGCTTTCCAAAATTCAAAATCATTAAAAAGCAATCTGCCCATCATTCTATGATTTAACTGTTTCCTAGTCTATGGGAATAAACAGCAGGATACAATCCTATTTGCAACATCCATGTAGATTTTTTTTTAAAAAAAAATTTTAGAAGTAAAATAAGAAAATATATTCTTAGAGAAAAAAAAAAAATTAGATGAGCACAAAAAATGCCATGACGAATCCTGAGACAAATTACCCTACATCATTGCTAGTCTATGAAAACTGGTTTGAATAATAAACACACTGGAGTATTCAGTGACAGCATACAAATCAAAAGTATTTGTAATTATTAAGTTGTGCATGTTCTTAACTGACAAAACATGCTCATGGGCTTACTTTAAAATCTCTCACTGCTTGTTATCAAAGTTAAAAGATCATTTGCATACCAATACATATACTGTAAACATGAACTTCTCATTAAGGAAAGATGGATTTACAGTAATTTGATCTTTTACAAAAAGCTATTGGTAACCAAATCTCTCAGTGTCTAACTTTCTAGAAAATTAAACCAATGTTTCCACCCTCAAAGCTGAAACACTACCTCTTTAGGAAACAGCCCTGTTTATTTGTTAATCAGAAATACAATCAAGTGGCATATTTCCATTTGCTCTTGGGCTGACAGTTTCAGCTTCATTATATTTTACAAGAAAACAGCAGACTTGCAGAAGTCCTGTAAATTCTTTCATATCGCAACTGATTTAATTACAGCGGTGAACAAACGCAGCAGTGATGCAAAATAAGATCAGCCCAATTGCCCTTATCTGATGATAGGATCTCTCTTCCTGTTTGGCTTACTGCAGTGAGGACTTCTTGTTTTGTTTCGGCTTTTTGTTGGTTTCTTTTTTCTGGTCAGGCTGCCTCTGTCAAGACTGACAGAAGCAAGGAGTTGACATGCCCTTAGAATTCCAGCTTGAGAATGATCCTCATATGAATATAGCTGAGTTTCAATCAGTAGGTCGGGGAATGATACTAATGTGGAGAAAATTATCTGGATAGCTCATATGTTCGCTTAGCCACTGAATGGGTGTTTCCAGCATTGGCTCAATTCCATGAATCATCACTTGAGTCTTCTGCTCTCCATCTAATTCAAAGAAAAAGAGAAACCACTAGTATACTATTCAAAGTTCACAGAAAAATTAAACATTTACTCATACTTCATTTACGGTAGATTTAATTGGTGTTACAGAGTTTAACATTTAACAGAACAAAAAGTAGGAAATATCAGTGTGGAGAAAGCTTTGTACCATCTAAAATAGAAACTTTGACTTAAAATTAGTTCCAAGAAAAAACTGGAATTAAGTGAAACTTAATGAAAGTGCCACTCTTCTTTATTAGTTGCAAGAGGGTTTTTTTTTTAACTCTACAGTGACCACAGCTTGTTGTCAACCCAGTTAAGGCATGTCCATCTCGCCCAGCTGTAAGGCATATGAATTTTACACAGATGACGCTTAAAATGTTGAGCTTCCTAAAACATACTGCTAAGTTGCATTCTTAATACTGTGATCTCCTGACAGAGCTGGACTATGTGTAATATGTCACACATATAATACATGTATTATTCCTGAAGTAATTTTGTTTTGCTAAGAATAACTTACATAAATCACTAGCAATATTTCAGAGTTATTCCGAAGGCAGAGTTGGCACCGGCTTTTTCTCACTTAGTTTCATCTCTTGGAAAAACTAAGTTAGCAAATGATTCCCAGTATAACAAGAGTATTTTCTAAGAATATTTCAATTCTTTTTATTTATACTTGTCCCGGAGGATGCAAGTACTTTGATCCTTTGATTCAAATGATGGGAACCAGCTAAAGCAACTGACATAACAGTCATGACACGAACTAAAACAACAAAAAATGAAAATTTATTTCAGAGCCATGGGATGAGAAAAGCATATGAAATATGCTTCAAATAATGCTTAGGGGGGAAAAAGTAGGCAGTGACCTTTCACTCACTTTATACTATACTACAGCATTCTCACATGGACCTACCACAGTGAAATCCACATTCAGTACTCAAAAGTATTACTCCATTCAGTAATTGGCATTTAATGTCCCCCTCCAGTGTCTACGTTACAGAACAAACCACCATCCTCGCCAAGAGCTGCATGGCAGAGAGCAGAATCTAGAAGTGTAGGTACCATTACTGGCTCTTTCATTCAGCAACCCCAGTTGTAGCGTGATTTCTACTTTATAACATAGATAAAATCATATTTGTTTGGTAGCCAAAATGATTTGACAGCTGTCTGAAGAAGTCTGTAGTATAACCAGCTATCTATGCCAGTACAGCTAAATTAGACTGGTAAAAAAAATCATCCTTAAATATGTAGTTGACTTTATGCTAGTAATAATTTTTTCTGCAAGAGCAGACATTTGTGTTTGCTTAAAATAAAGCATTATACTTTTGTTATTTGTTACCTACATATAGTATATTCTGTACAAAGTCTTGATTCTCTAAATGGCATAATACACACATTATTACACTAAATTAAGCATAAACACTTGCTGGTTTCTGGTTTTATTGCAGACAAGTCTGAAGAACAAAGCACATCATTTAAAAACCATCTTCTGGTATTTTGAGCCAAAACACATATTCATTGGGCTGAAACACCACCAGTCAGATTGTCAAGAGAATAAACACCAAAAGAAAAGATCTCAGAAACCCAGCTGTGGTGGTGCATTCATTCATTTACAACACCAGTTTTCGTTCTTCTTAGAAGTTAGGGAACATCTAAATATTCTTAAGTAAACCTCAAATATATGTATTTAACACTTTAAAATGAAAACTTACCTATGGTATTCCTCAAATTGGTGAGAGTTAGTGACCTCTTTTTAATGTTTCATAGTATTATTTAATTTTCAGAAACAACTACTTTGCATAAAACCAGATGACAGAATGCATCTGACTCTTTTTAGCCAAAACTTGCAAAAACTAGATTAAAAGCCTTAGAACTCCAGCATCACTTCCTTGCCATTGGAGGAAAGGCTTATAAATGATAAACATTTTCTTCGGCTCTTCCATTACTGTGCAACATAGTATTTCTGGATGTGTGTGCATGTGCCTACTCTTGCTTAAAAATGAAATGGAAGTAATCTTGGTGTCTCCCTTCCCTGTTCCTCACCCAGTTTTGTTCCTTTCTCATACAAGTATTTTATTCTGTTCCTTGGCAAACTGAGAAAGCCTCAGAGGTCAATGAAGAATTTACAGTTTAATTAAAATCTAAGTCTCTGCATTAGCATTGTTTGTGCTTTAGTATTATCTCTGACAAAGCATCACTTCTCCTTAATTCCTTTTCCCCTTGAGGCTTGACTGAAGAGAGCTTATCTCCCAATTCTGTACTTACTGCAGCCTTCTTTTACAAAATCCATTGTTTTTACTTCAACATTCTTCCCTCCTTTTGTTACTAGGAACCATAAACTCTCACTTAAGGCACATTTACCCAAACTTTCCTCAACTTTCATGTTTTTAGTCACACATTCGATTTTAAATCACAGTCTCATATAGACTACTTCTCTACTTTTTGTAGCAAAAAGTTGTCAACAGCAAATACACTAAAAAAATTACTGAAGAGTATTCTTGTTTTCTCAACAGCTGTCTAATTCTTATCCATTTCCACTGTGATCTGAGTCTGAATGATTTGCTAGATATCATGAAAACTTCATCCACCTGTTTTAGAGATATAATAGATTAATAGATTTACAAAATATTTTTCTTGCCATGATTTTGGGTGCATCTTGACACACCAACCATTGTCCTCTTCTTCACCACCCCATACTCTATGATCACAAGAAGTCTTTTTAAACTGACAAAATGCATCTACAAAGTGTGCAAGTTGCTAAACACAACATATATTTAAATTAAATGGTATAAAATTTAAATGACCTAATTACAAAGGGTAATGCCACTCTATGTCATTGGATCATGCCTGTGAAAATTAGGGCAAGTAACTCTGCTCATCTGCAGCACACAGGATCCAGACCTGATGACATCATTACTGTCAATACCCATTTTACAATGTTCAGTAATGTAGTGAAAAAACCCCCAGGATTTCCTCAAAATCACCAAGTTGAAATTTTCCAGGAACTTCACCAACTTTTTCTGTCCTCTTAAAATCCTGTCAGAAATAAGCTACATGTTACTTATCACATGACCTAAAACTTTCTTTTTTGCTTTGCTGCAAATTGCTCTTGGGAATAAGATGAACTGGAAATACAAGAAAAATAAAAGCACAGAAATACATGTTTTGTAAGTTTTCATAGTATTACTTAAAATCAGAATATTTTTATAGTACTGAAGTGATGCACAAATAACAAACACTGTTTGGCACTTGCAATAAGATTTTTAAAAGCTGAAAACAAATTAAGTCATCTATCGGAGTGGTTGTCCCAAGATTAAATGATTTTTTTTTCTGCTTTTCTTGTGGACCTGTATCAATAGAGAAGGTACTACAGCCCCCTAAAGTTACTAGAGGCAAGCTATAAGCACAGATGATAAAGCTTTTTGGTAAAACTTAACAATATTCCATCTCCAGACAGCAGATACTATGCTTACATGTTATGTACTAAGACTTTTTGAGACATTCAGCTCACTTAACTTAGACACTAACTAAAGGCTGCAACACTTAAAGTGTTGACCAGACCCAGGCTAATTAATCATACCATGTAAAGTCAGAGGAGTTTTCCAGCTTTTTACAGAAAATGGAGAGAAACAAGAACCTCTGAAGTGAAGGGCTTAAGAAGAGATCTGCTTCTCTGTCACCTATAAGGTGGCTCAGTGTTCCTGATGAGGAAACCACTACAAGCAAGTACTGGCAAAGGACTCTCTTGCAGATAGGCATCTGCTGGAAGGAAGCAAGAGAGAGTGGCCTGTTGCATCTCAAGTGAGTCCTTGAGAGAGTGGCTCAAAGCCCTCCTCAACCTGAGGCATCTTGAGTCCACTCTCCCTTCTTTAAGGGGAATGCCCTAACTACAATATTCACTGTTGCTAATCCCCAGCCTCTTTAAAACCCCTCCAATATCCAGGAATCAGCGAGACACAGAGGAAGAACAAACAAGAAAATCTGTAGTCTTCAGAGAAGGTGGGAAGATGTGCAATGTCATGGTATCACACAGCAAGTTTTTCTATTTCCTTCAAGCTATAGTTGTTGTTTGCAAAGTAAACTACTCAGTATTAGGAAAATTAGCTTATTCAGCATCAATTCAGATTGTTGCACATACCATTGATGCATCTAAATAAATTTTTTCCACGGAATTATGTTATTATTTAAAAGAAATATTTGAAGATGGAGGAAAAGAAAAGACTGGTTTCGTTTTGAGATAGATTCAAGTGCCTGAGAGCAGAATAGTGAAAAGGCACTGCCTCTGTCACAGGTACTTATTTCAGCCAGTTTTACCCAGATTAGCACCTCAATGCTCACCAGTGCTGCAGTGACACACTCCCTTTCACCTACACAAGATCAGCTCCTCTAGACAGACTACATCTGTGATGTACCACTTAAAATTCTTTAGTAGGATGGAATACCCCCCTTCTGATTTGTGGCCTCAAGCAATCACCTGTCAGGGCAATTTAGCAGGCTTAAATCCCTTAACCGATAGACAATACAAGATATTCAGGCTTTAGCAAAAGTGCCCTTGGAGTACTCAATTAGAATCCTCAGTATGCAAGTTCTCTGCATAGCAAGTCCTAGAATCTGCCTGTAGTCAGGGGCAGCCCCACTTACAAAATTGGCTTTACAGCCCTAAAAAGGCAAATAGAATCTGGTACTTCAAATTAGGAGCAAATAATGCATTTCTTGTATGATACAAGGCCACAGGACTATAGACAAGGACACTAAAATGTGTAAGGAGTAAACACAACCAAGTTTCATGCAGTAGCAGCATTTTAATAGTGTAACATAATTAGATGCCAGCTTTTTCAGCTGTGAAGTGTGCCACAGACATTTGGTTGCTTATCTTCAGAATATATCATATGCTCTGGAGAAGATGATAATAAAGGTATTCCTGACAATAGGCTACACCATATTATAGGAAAACTCATCTTGGGACAGCATTATAAGGAGCAGAATTTTCTTTTTGTGACTGTGGTGTGGCCTCCCCATTTCTTCTGCTCCTCAGATTATCTAGCAGGAGAACAGAGTGTGCTCAGCACCTGGTGCCTCAGACATCCCTGAAGCTGAAGAAACACACCAACATCTTCACTGGAAAGATTTTAATCTACCTCTGTAGGATCTCTTAGGAAATTACTTACAGAAACATAGCTTTCAGTAATGTGCTTCGTGTGAGTAACGTAGTGTGCGACCACTAAGTTTGTTACTGAAAGATACTGCTGACCCAATTTTGAAAGTCTAAAGCCAAAGCTGGGCAGGGCTAAACCTCCAAAAGTGAAAATTCCCTTCTTGGAAGTTAGGCTTCTGGTCTAGCACCAAGGATCACACATGAAACTGTGCACTTATTTACAAAAGACTATTCTACCTTAGCAAGCAAATTCAAAGACTGTGTTCTAATCCGTAACCACATGTGGTAGGAAAGCACTGGACAGTGGCTGAAGTTATTCTTCCCCTCTCTAGGCACCTCAGGATGGATGTTCTAGGACATACAGAGGAGAGACAGCCCCAAACAAGCCTCATAGTCTAAAGAAATTCTCTAAAGTGACTTCTGCACTGGTAGCAGAAAAGAAACATTTTATCAATGTACTTCACTTTTTGCACTTTTAAGTAGGTAGCATCTCTAAAAACCCTCAAACCTCAATATAGTCAGTAATGGTTTAATTTATTAGCCCTGAAACTGATGAAGAGCATATACTTAATTTAACAGTAACCTGTCCAAAACTGGAAACAGTTCCAATGTCCAATATTAAAACTGACAAAGACAGGATACCATTTACAACAAAACAAGCTTCACAATTATCTTCATTGTGTGTGCTGCAAAAAAACCACGTGTTCATAAAATACAAAAAAAATTAGGCTAAGGAGTATTTATGAACATTTCCACATCACTTTTGTAGTACTTACTATAGGCATATACCATGTATTTTTTAATTCATGGCAAAATATTTCTTTGCTCAGTGAGCAACCATAGCTACAGAATGAGTTAAACCCATGTATAAATCAAATATTCACGCTTTACTTTTCTTCAGTACCTTTAAAAAAAGTATTAGAAATTTACACATTTTATTACAGGCCTTTCCATTCATAAAACTCCAATCTAACTGGAACATCTGCAATCAGTTTCTGCCATGTGTATATATAATCGTGACCAAGGTACAGAAATATGGTGAGGTGTTCTGATTCCACAGTAATGACAACCTCTATATAAAGGTCTCAAATAGAAAACAAACTTGTATACTGAACAAATGTTACTTAATCAGCTGAATACTAACAGGAGCTCAACGTAATTTCATGGGAAGTGCATAAAAAAGTTGATTTTGGTCAAATCTCATGGCCAAGAGAAATTTTGCTCTTTGAATGAACTCAGCAGAAGTACTTCGGACAGCAAACACGTTCTCTTTACTAAAATCAAGTACTTCATACTTAAGAAACTATAGCTTCAAGGTCTAAGTTTACTACATGTTCTATTGAGCAGGGTTTTTTTAGTCAGAATTTTTAAACTAGGAATAAAATCTTATGAACTTTCAGAAGCTTCACACTAGCCTATTTCAGCCAGCATATCCCAGGCTGTCCTTACTTTCTGTGAATTCCATCCTGTGCAAAAACGACCCTGCTTGTCACAGTAGTAGGCGCTGTTGCTGGAAGTGACTCATTTTCCATAGCCATCTTAACATGATCTTAACCTCACTTCAACTACACAACTGACCAAAATCCTTATTCTCTTCCTTTCCCCTAAGTTGGGATGATTATCAGTTTAAGAAGACACACAGATGATACACTGGATCACATCAGCAGATACGCTGTTCAGTATCCTCTGACCAAGAACAAGAACACACAAAAAGTTCTGCAAAGCCAACTCTACAATAGCCTAGCCACAACAAAAGGTTCCTCTGACCTCAAAAATTTTAGATGCTGATATGTGACATGAAAGCACAGGACTGACTTTTCCTTCCTGCCTACATATCTCACCAGCCCTGGGGAAAGCCACTCAAGCTGACTTAAGGTGAAGAACTCACACACAGAAATACAAGGTCAGTGCATTATTCAGTACAGATTTCTTTCTCAAAATGACTCTGTGTCTGAAATAAGCATTGTTCCAAACACAAGATGTGGTTTGGAGAATAAGAATTACAGTTCCTGGATAGACTCTAAGTGTCCGACATGAATATAAATAAACCATTACATAGATTTACTTAACTGTCAGCAACAAGACAGTATCACTCATTTTAACCATTGGTAGTAACACGAGTTCAATTGCTCAAACTGAAGGCCATCGTTTTCCTAAATGTATGTTTTCAGTTTGGAGTATGGCAAATAAAATCTACAACTTTGAATTTTGTTTTAAAATCTCTTTTAAAAGGAATGTTAATTTTTAATACGTTTACTGAACAACCTACGGATAACAGGAGTGCTCAACCTATCTTTTCTAACTCATTAATTTGATTTTTTAAATTCTTCCCCAAAATAAAGAGTTAGAAATGTCAGTCTCTCTATCCTGGGGTGTTTTGTCACTCATATTACATGTCTCAATTTAACCGTTACAGCACCTTCATGTCATCTTACCAGAGCCCCTCATAAGAACTACTTGTCCAAAACGCTATGATAGAACTAGACCTGTATCAACCTCAGTGAACTCTATTCTTGCAGAGTACCTGACTACAAAAGCCCAACTCCAGGCAAGATATAAATATGGACTGATATTAAATCCATATTCACTAATTTAGCTTTAATTATTGCTCTACTGCTTTACACGGTTTTCATACAGGCCAGTTGGCTGATATCTTTGTGATCATCTTGTGGTATAAACATCTCAACTTCAATTTAGACATCTGCGACTTAATGGAGAGGAAAAAACTTTCTTTGTCACAGTTCGTACATGATTACATTCCTTGGATTATATTCAGGCACAGTCCAGGCTTCCCTATCCCCAAAATATAAGTGCAATATTATTATATGCAATATTATTATCATCTACATTAAATATCACTAAATACTGAGATGAAATCAAATATTTGGCATCACCCCATTCATAATTTTCTTCTCCGTGCAATTTTTCTCTCTTGTTATTTCCTGTCATCTTCTACCTCAAGTCTATCCTCAGGTTAGATAGCCATATTTCTGAAACATAGCAAAAAAAAGCAGATTAAAGTAATCACCGCAAGTAAAAGTTTATGATGCTTTGGAGCAGCTTATGAGAACTTGGCTTACACTTCTAATCTCATGGGAGCAAGAAAGCATGTAAATGAACTAGAAAACTCATTTTCTAGTCCACTCAAAATGTTTTTAGAGAAAGTGAATTTGGCCTGAAACACCACTAAGGAGACTAAGCCTGAACAGAGCATTTTTAACAATTCCCCAAAACAGTTAACACTGAGAGTAACACCATGTAAGACCGGCGTACTTTTCCTTCTGTAAAAGAGTTCATGCAACTCAATGGAAAAGTAGATACAGGGTGGAAATGGGTTAAGCTTTACTTAACTAAACTTTCCTGTTGCTTTTTTATTATTATTTTATTCTTGTGTATTTCATAGAAGTTTTTTTAATGGGGTTCTTTGAATAAGTCCCAAACTAATTTATGGCAGAACCCTAAAATACTTATCTTAAACACCTGACATCTTGGTCTTTAAAAGATTTTAGAAGACCTTACAAGGCCAAAGATGCTTCCCATCAAACATCTAGCTTCAGGCAGAATAAAAAAAAGGTAAGACTAAACTCCCAGGGAATATTCTTATAACCCTTCATCCTTAGCATCAGTGTCTTAGCCTCAGCTTTGAACTAGGAATAAACCTGTGGTCATTTATAAAAGACTGGAGTTAGCAGCTGAGGCTTATAAAACAATTTTCTTCAATGCATTCAGTTTGGTCATTCACATGTGAACAAAGTGACAAAGTTCAATGTAAATCATGCTGCTGTTCCATGTAACAAGCAAGCACACAACACACTTAGATACAGGAGGAACAGGCAGGGCGTGCATCTAAAAGATAAACACTTGAATGCTTGACAAATTGAGGCCAACTCATCCATGATATGTTTTCCATTGTTGAAGGAGAGCTAAATCACTTTTAAGAGTTGTGCAGACTTTTTGAACAGCAGGAATCTTGACTTACAGTAAGTTAACCCTTTCATGCACTATGCCCTTAATTAGATTTGAGGTTGCCCTTCCCTCCAAACTGTGTGCAACCGACCTTCAGAAATTAGGGCTATCTCTTTATATAGCTAGGGAGCTAAACGTGATCAATGTGGTTCTTGGAAAAAAAAAAAAAAAACAACACACAAAAAAATCCCATTTGATAAAGATTTATCTCTATAAAGTCTGGCCTAAAGCAAATCAATTTGCTGTAAAAGACCTTGTAACTAATAGTTTGTGAGAACTTATATAAAGTCATTGTTTTCAAAATACTATTATGCCAAATAATTAAATAACAAATTCTCTATGCAATCATATTATATAACCCCTAAGCATATGCACATTCATACACTTTTAAAGGTTTTTAATGGCATTCTTGAACTTTCAACCTCAAGTTTACCTCATTTTCAAGTTACTATAATTCACATCATGCCTGCAAATATTCTGTGATCCTAATGGATGTCCATCTTTTATAGAGAACTTTTCAGCTAATGAAATGATGACCTATTCCTAGCAAAGCAAAGAAGGATTACTGTTTCTGAAAAATCACTCTCAATACAGAAGAGACCAGCACCTTCACTTGTTTTCAAGCCACAATGCTAATTGCTCATTTATCTGCCCAGTTTAATACATCAAATTCAAAAGTGGATATTGGGACATAATTACCGTTTAAAAACATTTGGCTGAAGAGTGATAAGCGACACATACAGATTGAAGGCTTAATGGCTGTTATTTCATGTATTGTGCCTTCCCCTATTTAACTAGAGAAAAATAAACTGGTTTTTCCTTTTTAAAAATGCTACTTCCAGGAATATTATTATATTATTTAACAAAGTAAACAACTTCACAAGCAGACTACATGTGAAAATTGAGATGAGCTATTCAATTATATCCAAAGTATGGACAGTTTTGTTCCATGTCTGACAAATTCTTCAACCTCTGCTAAGCTGATCAGCAAAAACTCAGCTAATTGAATCCATCGATGTGAAAAACTACAGGCTCAAGTCTGTACTGCATACATCAGGCTGAAGGATTTCTGCTCCAGCCATGGCGGTAATAGTCAGTGGGGTCAGGTCAGAGGGTTAAAGTGAGTCAGGATATAGCCAAAGGAATACATCAAACACTGATTTTAAAAGGGCAATTAATCTTAGACAGAAATGCTTCCTGGGGAACGAGATCTCAATCTTAAGAGCACACTACATGATGTAGCAGTAAAAATGAACATATACAAGCTTAGAGAGCTTTCATCCTGTGATCACAAACAGAAGGGGAGTGCTGTTTATCAGAGAAATACAAACCCTTGCTAAAATACTTACATTAGCTTCTTCCGGGCTCTTACTCATTGAAAAATAAATTCTGTAATGAGCAGGCTGTGGAGTTTGCACACATGAAATACCTTTTTTTGTACATGTACTGTAGGTTTTTTTGAACAGCTAATAGACTAAAGTATTTAGAGATCTCTACCACAGTAAAATTAAAGAATTTAGCATTGAAAAATTCAGGAAAGAGTGGTGAAAGGAGTAATGGAATACCTGCAGGACTGTTTACACTGAACAGTAACTTTAAAAAAAAATAACAACCCCTTCTCAAAACAGCTACCTGGTCAGAGTTAAAACTGGAAGTAAATTTTCATCAAAAGTTCTTTTTGGCTTTTCCATTCCAAAATAGTAAGACAGTTAGCTGCAGAGCTGATAAATTATAATATAATCTTTATTTTTAATGATAGCTTGACTCATAACCTAAATATTTTTTAGAGTTCAGAAAGTATTTTTCCACTTCAGAGTAGAAAAATAGATCCATAAAGCTTGGAACACAAACATACAGCATTTGCAAACAAAATTTGCTTAGTTAGTATCCTTAATTAGTTAGCAAGATTACTAGGAATCATTAGCTATGTAGACAAACATACACAGATCTGAAATTAATTACTACTGATTTGGCTGCATTAGGTCGCAGCAATAAAGAGAACTGGCTTTGCAACCACCCCTCCATCTGAGGATACTGATGCCCAACATCACAAGTGGCAGAAGGGCATCTATTTGTCTATCTGGTCCATATATGTGGCTTCTTGGCTTAAATGGCTGGTGACAGCTTGCACAGAGATACTGGACCTAGTGAAGTTTCCTAAAGTGTAGAGACCTGCTGCATTTTGCCATTGTAAATGTGGTGACGGTAACATCAGGAAAAAGGACAAGGAGCACAAGTGCATTCAAATCTTTACTGACTGTAGCCCCTCTGTGCATGAGCCAAACCACTGCATATGACTTTACCTTTGACATAAGGAAAAGTTTTACCTCTGTTTTTTAACAGATATTCTCCAAATGGCTACAGGTGCAAAGTATAATACAAAGTTATCCACTGTTTATCCACTGAATGTGAAGTTATTAAAACCTCTGATTAAAATGAGATATTCAAGCGGGGGACAACTACTGTTAGCAAGTGCTGCTGAATCCTTAAAGAAGAGAGTAAGACACATAGTGGATTGTCCTCCTTTACATTATTGGTAAAACTGCTACTTTTCTCCTAATTATTCTTGTAGGTCCTTTAGTTTTGCAGGTTCTATTCTTTCCAGCCCTGTAAGAGGTTTATCTCCTGGAAAAATCAGGTTATACCTATATGCATCAAGGCAAAATAGAAACAGACTGCAAGAGAGATGCAAGGAAGATGGGAATGATTTTCCTCAGCCAACCCCCAAAGACACAGTACATACACCTAATTTAAAGGTATAAATATAATTCAAAAAATGGGTCAGAACCCACTCTTCAAACTTCAGGGCAAATGCCAGAGAACAGCTCATGCCTATTCAGCTAAATTTTCTCCCCCTCTCAATTGCCTATTGAGAATAGACCCTAGACTATTTAATCCATGAACATTGCTCAAATTTTCTGGGAGAATATTAATTTGCCTTGACCAAAATTATGCCAGAGAACTGCTAATAGTCATACAGCACAAACAACACATGTTCTTACCCTCTTTTGTTTACTAGTATAAATAAAAACACTGAGACCACAACATTTAAATCCGTTTGTGCGCTGCAGCGTCCTGGTTGAGAACTTCACATTGTGGGTCTTCACAGAGGGTTATTACTGTCTACTGAAAGCTTTGGTAGACCCAAATCTCCAGTTACTCTTGCACCAATTGCAGTACTAAAGGCATTGTCACATTTTCTATGAAACTAACCATAAGAAACATCCTGTAAATCTATGTACTTTGTATACTTCAGCTGTTGCTGACATGCTTGTTTCTGTGAG
The DNA here is from genome assembly GCA_013397775.1 of Eulacestoma nigropectus. Lineage (NCBI taxonomy): Eukaryota > Metazoa > Chordata > Aves > Passeriformes > Eulacestoma > Eulacestoma nigropectus. The sequence continues at coordinate 2,232,007 of VZTE01006250.1, read as the reverse complement.
CAAGGATATATGAGAAACTAGAAGGACAGTTTGGTTTGGGTTTCTTTCTGCGAAGTTTTTGATGGCTCAGTCATACTGAGTGACCTCTGTGGCCTCTTTGGAGTAAGACAGACTGACTTAGATCACAGCTCAAAAAAATCCAGTTCTTAACTCTGCTACTGACCTCAGCATGACCAGGTACAAGCCACATCACCCCTCTGTGCCTCTTAATTTCTCCTTCCTTTTTGTCTCTCTTCACTCATCTTTTATCTAAGTGATAAATTCTGTGGGAACACACTGCAACATGTACAGTGCATAACGAACCTGAGGTCTTCTCCTAAAACACAAAAAATACTCATCTTAAAACTGAAAATTCAACACAACCAAAACACTTTGTCAAGATGCTTTGATCCCAACAGTTCTCCTAAAACTCACATACATGGCAGATTACTAGAAATCAGGCAGGTTTTCTGTAATTTTCCACAATCTTTTCTTAACTGCCTAGACTTCCAGCTCTATACAGCATTCAGTCAGGAAATTGGTGGTAGAACACTGATGTTCCCAGAAAGAGCAGATTGTTCTAGGATGAAAAACCCCACCTCTTGTCTGGAGAGAATTTTACAAATGCTGGCTTGTGATTTTCAAACAGAATAAGCTCAGTTTTGAAGAAGGTATTTTGCTCTGTGGAGGATTTTACTTTCTCTGTTTCATACTACTACTGTTAATGATAGACTTTAAAAACTTCGTTGTGCCTGAATAAAGTCATTGGCCTTTTGACTAATTTAAAGAGAATAGTCTGGAGTCTGACACTAATAAAACTTATTGGGTGGCCGGCAGAACAAATTTAGCTGAAGCTGAACAAACTTCCAAAGGCTTGTCCGAGAAACAGGATTATTTCCCTATTTGCTGTACCTCTTCCTACAGTCTACCCTTCTGAATGTTCATGCCTGTGCATGCCTAGAAACCACTTCTAAGCCACAAAGAAACAGCACATTACTCTTGTGATGTTAGCAAAGTTGCTGGATGCAAGAGGAAAGCCTAGACTAGAACAGACTATTGCAGTTGAAAAGGACCTACAATGATCATCTCATCCAACTGCCAGAGAAATCTAGGGCTGGCCAAAAGTTAGAGCATGTTATTAAGGGCATTGTGCAAATGTCTCTTAAACACTGACAGGCTTGGAGCATCAACCACCTCTCTAGAAAACTGTTCCAGTGTTTGACCACACTCATGGTAAAGAAATGCTTCCTAAGGTCCAGTCTAAACCTCCCCAGTGCGGCTTTGAGCTATTCTCACATGTCCTATCACCGGACACCAGAGGAAGAACTTAGTATCTCCCTCTCCACTTCCCCACCTCAGGAAGCTGCTCTTCACAGGACATGCCTTCTAGCCCCATCACCAGCTTTGTTGCTCTCCTCTGGACGCACTTGAGTACCTTAACATCCTTACACTGTGGGGCCCAGAACTGCACACGGCGCTCCAGGTGAGGCCACACTGATGCTGAGCACAGTGGAACAGTCACCTCTTCTGACCATCTGTCTGTGCTGTGTTTGGTGCATCACAGGACGTGGTTTGCTCTCTTGGCTGCCAGGACACACAGCTGCCTTATACTGAGTCTGCTGCCAGCCTGCACCCCCAGGCCCCTTTCTGCAGGCCTGCTCTCCAGCCACTCCTCTCCCAGTTTATATGTGTGCTCTGCACTACTCTGTCCTAGGTGCAAAATCTGGCATTTGGACTTTCTAAATTTCATCCCATTTGCCAACAGGAAAGGAGCAAAGGACTCATAAGCTACCAAATGGATAATGATTGTAGAGTCGACTGAGGTAAAGTTGGAGAAACCCTTAAAACCAAGCTGTGTTCACTGTTTCCCGAGAAATTGTAAGCAGAAAGATCATAAGCAGCCCCACATACCCACCATGTTTTCTTCTGGGAGCAAGTGAGCCAGAACATTCTGCACACAACAGAAGCCCTCTCCGATTATGTAAAGAGTTTGTTTAGAAATGAAGATGGCTAACAAGAAGCACAGCTGCCACATTATTCTCAGATTACTTGCACCTTTCCATGTGGTCATGACAAATTAATTCTATATTAATTAATTCTGTAGTCATGACTATTAATTCTACAATCTCAAGCCAACCTCTGGACTTCCACCCCTTTTGATCAAAAAGGACTACTAAATCAAAAGGTATGCAATTTTTACACACAAAAAAAAGTTTCCACTTCAACTTAAAAAAGAAAAGGCAACAGGGGCAGGTAAGTGTTTGTGGATTTAAAAAAAAAACCAAAAATCAAAAAGTCGGCAGTAAGATGAAAGCCAGATGCAGAAGGATAATCCAAGCAGAAGGCCTAGTTAGGAAAAGATAACAGGCACAAATAATGACTCACACCAGAAAGGAGAAGTACAGGATGACCTCCTCCAACATGGAAAGCACCACTGAGTCAAGGACACGAGGAGGGAGGAATAGCTTAAGCAGTGGGCTGAAGGTCAGTTGTGGCCTGCAAGCTGACTCTCGCAGTAGAGGAGACAGTGGACTAGAATTCGTATCACTGGTGAGCTTTTAACTATCTTTTAATACACCCACACTCCGCAAGACCTCTAACCCTTCACAATGCTCTCATAGCCATGTGGGATGAAAGTGTGGCTAATAAATTGCCTAAAACTGCCCAGGGCTTGTTATATTTCTAAATTTAGGTGGCCTGGGAAAGTATTTTAAACACTGTACCTCCACAGCATTGAAAAGCAGAGACCAGTCTGCAGAGAGCATATGCAATCAGACTTACTAGTTAGACATGGGGTGCAAAGACTTCCTCAGTTTGCTCACCACAAGAGCGGCAAGGACAGGGATGGTGCTGTGCTGCTCCAATTCCCACAGTAAGCCCCCAGTCAAGCTAATTCTGACCTCGGGCAGAGCAAGCCCAGTCGTATTTCATGTCTATCCAAAGACATTCACACTGCATAAATTTACCTCCTTCTGTTGCACCATTTCTCATTTGTATCAAAATTAGGAGCCTACATGGCAAATCTAATCTAAATTCAATTTTCTGTTTAACTAATTTACTGGAAGTCAATGCTTAGAAAACTGAGGGAGAACAAAAACAATTAATATGTAGTCTCTCATACATTATACATTAAAAAAAGCTGAGAGTTAATTGAAAACAGTTGATCCCTAATTTTACAAAATCATTCAGTACAGCAAGTCTTAAGAGAAAAATCCTGGAAGTCTTTTTGATCCTTGTTTTATTTCTGAAAGAACTAATGACACTGCTGTAGAAAGAGGTCAGTTCACACAGCTTTTCTGAATGAACAACAATGCTGTGAAAACTGGGATTGATTGATAGCCTACTGTTTGCGTCATGCCCAAATGTTTACCATTTGAGTCTTCAAGGAAGCATGAGACAAAAATCAAAACAAGTTTTATGAAGACTTCAACAACACTCGGCAAATTAAAATTGTATCCAGAATTGTTTAGACATTATAGCAGTGGAAGAAAACTGCTTTCTTCTGCATTATACAGTTTTTATCTTTGCATTATGCCCAATGTCTTAAATTTCTGGTGTGGAAGAGAAAAAGTCTTTCCCTCCCCAGAACTCTGTTTTCTATCATTTTAACCCTTTGCCTCTTCAAAGCATTCTGTTGAACTCAACACTGTTTCCTCTTGCAGTTGTTGCTTTGTAGTTATGTAAGATCATACTGTGTTCCTCCCTTTCTCCTAATAAGATGAGTCACGATTTCTAAATGAACTGTTTACAATACTAGGATGTTCATTTACAGGAACTTCATAAATGTGTACTAAATAAAATATTTTTTTTCAATAGTTGTGAATTATTCACTTTTTTTTCCCAACTTGATAAACGCCGATGTTCAGAACTGATATTACTTCTGGAAACAAAGGCCCCTTAACTGGCAACAGGAACACTATCACCAGATACAGAAAATAATGGGGAAATGCAGCATGACTTCCTTGAAGCAACAGATAGATAACACTTAATTTTATTATCTGTCATGAACAACAGTGTTGCTATAAGCAGGTGGCCTAATCCACCTAATTTCAGTAAAGCAGAGAATTTTAGACAGCGGGGGAGAGTAGCCATGGTATTATCTCCTTCAGGGATGGATAATTTTGTTATTCATCAGTTTGGAGAAGAATACCCGTAAGTAACATATTCTACCATATCAGGTACATGACCTTATGCTACAGTTGCAGTCAACAACATGGTCTTAACATCTTCTCTTCCTTACCTGCATAGAAACTACAACAACACAGTCTAAGAGACCACAAGCAATATCAAGTTACATCTTAGCCTGTTCCTGCATAATCCACTAAATCTTCCCACAAGTAGTAGTAACTCTGAAGTTATTTAAATGACTGCCTAAATTTCTGGAACTGAAACTACTGCAGACAATTGCACTTTATGCAAGAACTGTCCAATTAAAGAATCAACTTTTGTCTGTGCAAGTGGCATCCACAAGCATAGGAAAAAAGATCAGACAATGATCACATTACAAGCTGCAGCATGAATAATCAGAATAATCTGAATCTAACCCTGGAGTCCTCATTAATAGGTGTTTCATATTAAAATAAAAAAGCCATTTGTCATGAGCTTAGATTCAAAACTACATGATGCACAGTCTATGAGAAGCAAAACTACAGGATTTTTGACTGTTGGCTGGAAAGGATACTTGTACAATTTCAAGAGTGTAAAATGGTGAATGAGAAGGGGGACACGAGACAACTTTATTCTGACTTCCTTGAGTAAATAACCAGGAATTGGTCATCTTGGCAGACAAATTAAAACCAAGAGAAACTGGAAAATGGAAGAATACTGATAGAGAGGCACAGTCCCTAGGTGTCAAAATACTTTAAATTTTCATATCCAGTGATACAAAAAAGTGTTGGAAAACTCTAGGAAACTGAGGAAGAAGTCTAGATAATAGAACACCCCAGGACAAAAAGATAGAAAGCAAAAAGAAAAAACTAACACAGAAGTGACTACTGAATAATTACTACCCCAGATAACTAGATCTATTCCTGTTAGGAAATCAGTCACAGTATGAAAATCTACAAAATTAGTTAAATAAATTACGGTGAGCTTAGTCAAAGAAGTAGGAGAGTTAGTTTTAGATGATGCAAAAGCAGATACTAAAAGAGTAACAAAGACAACAAGAGCTATCTATTACTAGAACAGATGATGAAGGAACATGAGCAGGAAAAAGTCGAGACATTGACAGAAAATAAAGGTAAGTCAACACAAGTTGAAAAGAGAACTGAAAAATAACTACCTCTCTTTCTTGATGCTGCCATCAGGATCAAATAATGAAACACCCCGAAACCTAACTGACCAGCCTGCCTCAGATTCAAGCATGAATAACTAGGGAGAAGCAAACATAAAAATCAAGTACACACACACTCCTCCAACAGAGAATGATCACAACTGAAAACTAAACACAATTTACTATGTTCAAAGCACAGAACTTGTGAATTTTTACCTGAAAAGACTGAAAACTGAAATGAAATTGCCCATCTTACAATAAGGATTTCCAGTAACTCTAGACGGTCAGGAATAGTAGTCCATGAATAGCAAGCTAAGTATATCTATATAACTACACAACTCCCAAATTTTATTTCAATCATATGCAGCCTTTAGACAAACTGAATTAAACAATAATTATGGAAATACAGTAAATAAAAAATGTACTAATATACAATATAGGTTTATCCATAGTAAAATTTCAGACTGAGGTGACTTTAACTTATGAAATACTGTGTTACTGATAAAATACAATTTATTATTGCAGTATCTAAGCATAAAAATATAACATGCCTTAAAGAAAGATTACAGCAGGCCACAATACAGAGAAAGTGATTATTGGATTAGTTTGAAAATACTGATTTCAACATTTATTAAACATGACAAGAAGGACTTTACTGCTTCTCAAACTTTATGTCAACACAGGAATATCAGAACAAAGAAAATAACTGAAACAAATGAAATGTATCAACATTCAAGGGAAGGTGATGACCTGGTCTTACTGTTTCTGTTGCCACATAACCACAACCACTGCCTATGAAGCAGCTAAATAGGAAAAAAAGAAAAACTATTCAGCTAATGAGCAAACAGCTGATTTAACACATTTGCTGTCTAAATACTCATTAAGACAAAATTAGAGAGAGTTATATTAGATCAGTTCTAACCTAGCCTTCTGGAAGAAAGTACTGTACAGTACTGCAGCAGGAGTAATGCAAGGTGAAATAAGTGCATCTTCCTTGAAGGTTCTCTGAACATTTTATTAAAGATGTTTCCAGTACCTAAAGCAGGCCTACAAGAGAGCTGGAAAGGGACTTTACTAACAAAGGCATGTGGTGACAGGACAAGGGGAATGGCTTTAAACTGAAAGAGGGCAGGTTTAAATTCAATATTAGGAATTCCTTACTCAGCAGGTGGAGATAGCAGCACAGGTTGTGCAGAGAAGCTGTGGATGCCTCATCCCTGGCAGTGTTCAAGGCCAGGTTGGATGGGGCCTTGAGCAACCTGGTCTAGTGGAAGGTGCCCCCGCCCATGGCAGCGGGATTGGAACCAGATGAACTTTAAGATCCCTTCCAAACCAAACCATTCTATGATTCTGTGTTTGCTACTAACACAGACAGCCATTCTCATTGTTGCTTTAGAAAAACAGGATATCCTCCACAGTCAACATAATTAATGTAATTGCCAAGAGTTTTAAGAACTACACTGGCTTCCTGGTGCTTGTTCTAATTCCAAGAACTGCTTTTCTTTACACTTTCTGACCATTACTACTAATGTATAAAATGCTTGATACACATTTTGACAAATGGGTTCCCAACTACTGTGTGCTCTGCTCCAACTCCACTGCAGCGATTGAGGGCAAGAGAAGATAAAGCCAACACTCCTTGCAATCTGAAGAGTTAAAGGATGGACTCTAAACAGAAGCCACTCTTTGCTCTGGTATAACAGTGCCCATAACAAAAAGCCTTTCGTCCACCAGTTTTTCTCTGATTAACAGCTTAAGGAGATAAAACTATTTAGCAACCCAGAAAGGTGAGCATTGTACAGAATTCATTAAGCAGAAAAAAAATATTTACATATATATATATATGTATTTTTGTTTTAAATGTATGTCTAATTGAATAAAGGACCAGTTTGAGGAGAGACAGGAGAGTATGGGTTGGGAGAATAAGAGTTCAAGTTTTCATTTTTTACAGCACTTCAACAAACAATAAAAGTCTTGAATAAATAGTTTCATAAGCTAATTTAAATAAAACACAGTTTTATTTAAAACAGTTAGCTAAACAGTTACCCACAGTCTGTAACAGTCCAAAATAATATTGACACAGCATTTTACAAAGACCATTTGCACTATCAATCTTGTAATATCATTATTCAACCTGTTCTCTTGACAATGCTCCTTACACTGTGTTTTCAACAGTTGGTAATCAATGCATATATTCAATTCACATACATATAAATACATTTTTTTCATTGAAACATTTTTCTCAGCACAGTTAAAAGGGAGACTTAATTATATCCATGTTTCCTAAAGCAAAGGCATATAGACACTGTGGGTGGTTCTTGAAACCCTTCCCTCCCTCTTCTTGCGGTGGTCCCTAAGAATCTGGCAGCAGGAACAGCTCACATATACGGCTACAAATGCTGAGTCTGAAAACCATATAGTCTCTGTGTTCCCACGGCACAAAGCTCAGTTACGGATGTCACCACAGACAAGCAACCACCACAATTACCATGAAGCTTCCAGTTGAATGAAAAGTCATTGGAAAAGAGAAAACCATAGAGGAAAAAGGAAAAAAAAAAAGTCAACAGAGGGAGAAAAACAGAAAGAACGAACCTCATATTGATTGTGTTGCACTGAAGAAAAGATGCAGTTAATGTCACCAGTGAATTAATTCAGCAAAGAGGGAGGTTAAATACAACTTGAAAAAATATCTAAATGACTTTGAAAAGAAGAGTAAAAAGATACAAAACCACCTGCTTCTCCAGTATCTATTATACCTTCAAGCATATCTTTGACGAGATTTTATCCCCTTTGTTTAGAAAAATTAAGTAAATCTAAACTTTGATAACTGAATAGTCTGAAAATCTAGATATGAAAAAGTTTTTCATAATTTTCTAATAAACCTTTGATAATGTATTCTGTTTTGTTACAATATTATTTTAATGCCTCTACCAGAATAAAGTTTAGATTAAGACAAAACATACAAGTTTACAAGAAAAATATTAGAAGATACTAAATAATGTCTAAAGAGGACAATTTTTAATGTCTGACTACAATCTATTTTTCCTTCAGAAACCATTTGGACAAGATTTTCCTTTAAAAAGATACTGAATTATCATCATTTTAGAGATCACAAGATGAAGTCAAAGTGATATTAGGGCCAGAAATATTCATTTTTTGGAGGGTGGGACAGAAGGACAGTTATGAGAGGCCTAAACTTTACTTCAGAAAGTGCCTGGGGTTTGCACACTCAAAGGCCCAGAGCCCTCACTGATTCAAAGTACAAGCAAGCAAACTGTTCAGCAGAACATTTACGCTGATCACTGGATTTTTCTGATGCTCTTCTCTATAAAATGGGTGGGTTTGTAACACTCAGCTTGCCTGCAATCACATATTAATGAATTCTCCAGGAAAAAATAATTAAATTCAGCTCCCAAAGGCAGTATTCAGCTGTCTAAATTATAATACTTTCTGAAGCACATTCGTTCTTGACTCATCCTTTCAAGAATCAGGACTGTGATTTTTCACTACACACACCTGACACTAAAACGTGCCCAGCCTGGGCAGAAAGACAACAGTCTCGCAGAAGACAAAGAGAGATGAGAGGCAGAGACTGATTATAAGATGAATGGCAAGTGTGTAAGGAAATTACGATTGTATAGGTAGTCTACAGCTCTGACACCTTCTAAACTTCAAGTGTTCAACTTCAAATGGAGATAACTGCTTTAGAAAATCTTTATGTGTAGTATCCCAAGTTTCCAAAATATGCTTGCAAATTAAACTCCCCTACACTGGTATCTCCTCTGTATTTTGAACTGATGGAACATCTTTTGACAGAGGAAGCTCATTAAATTCTGCGTGATTCAGCATCAGAGAGAAAGTGATTTTACTGAATGGGTTTCATGGAGACTTCAGTAGCACAGATATACTGTGGTTCTGTAGTCTCAGGAGTTTAGTCTTTGATGGAAAAGGGTGATGCTTTTCCACATTATGGCTGCTAACATTTCTACAGGCAAAACTCAAAAGTGGCACTAAGCAGTCTGGTGAGTTAGTTGGTCTTTTAATAGCTCAAAGCTGTATTAGAGCATGAACACTTAATATGGTGCACATTACATTTGAATAATGAATGAGTGGATTTAGTCAAGCAAGAGAATAATCAAATTCATTTACTGGCTAAGTTGAATAATCAGTGAACAGAGTATGATGACCTCTAGCAGTCAAGCCTAAACCAGCACTGTTCATGATCCTTAGCAGTAAGAATCACTGCTGTCATGGGCATCCATCTTTTCAGGTCAGTTTCCTTTATGTCTGAACCTTTCTCTACCATCCCTCTGTTTTGTTCTAATTCTGCTTCTTCCTTTTTTACTTTCCATGTTGCCACGCCTAAATTTCTACTTTGTATTCCTGTCTGGAGTACAGCAAACCCTGAACAGGTTTTCCTCAGTCCTCTATCTGACTATCCCCAGCTCCACCTGAACACCTCTTCACCTGCATCTTGTCATTCTGCCAGCACAAAGTGCCGTTCTTTTCAACTTCTGATTCAATTTGCTTCTCCAAATCCCTTGGCCAGCAGGATATCTACTCACCCTTCTTTCACAGCTGCACACACTGTGCATGTTCCACAAGCAATACACTTCTTTTCCTCCTTCATCCTTTTATCATCTCCTACCCCATTTACTCTGTCCAAGTGTTCGCATTTATAATGTCAGGTTTTGGCTTTTGCCCCAGTCTCTTCCATTCTGCCACATTGTTTATAGTCGCTCTCCCCATCGCATTTAATGATTCCCAGATCTGTCATTTTCTCCCAAATGACTTGTTCAGTCAGTCTGCCTCCCCCCTCCACGGGCTCTATGTATCAGTCTAATCCCACACCTCCTGAGGAGCCCACATTATTTTCTGTATTTAGCTCAGACAGCTTCCCTAGCTTTCCAGCATACCAGAAGGGGAGAACACTCACAATACAAGAGGAACAACTGAATGACACTACAATACAAAGCTGCATTACAGGAGAAAATGTGCCAAGTTCTGGATAGCTCATACCCATGTGAGGGACCAGATTTCCTAAGCTCTTAAGTTTGCAAGTTGCTCAGTAAAAATTGGGTCAAATTCAAGCAGACGCATACAGGAAAAAACAAGCATATTCCAACACTCCAAAACCCACAAAATTTCACATCCCTCCTCTTAAGAATAGTACCTACTTTAGTTTTCTTTTCTTCCAAATTTTTTTTGTCCAAGTTGAGTAAATATAGGGTTTTTTAGCTTTTAACAAAAACGAAGCAAGCAATTAGTCAGCATATTTCTGTTCTGCTACTAAAAGTTAGTGCTTTTGTCAACATCTGAAAAGAAGGCCTACTGATGGGAAGCATCATCAGTGGTATTCAGATGGAACTGTATTACATTCACTCTTTTAATAAGGGCAGTAACTAGCACATTGACTATCTGCAGATTTGGCAAATCTACATAAAAATTACCATCCCCTAAATCCTGGAATAACTTGTGCATAAATGCTGTTGAGTTTCTTTCATTTAATTTGCGCTTGACTGCCTTCCAAGTTAAAATGCATCCATCCTGCCCACTGATTTTTTTTTAAACTCCTTTTGTACATTTTCAGTAGAGTCTGTAAGATACTAACAGTTAAGTACTTAAAGATGGTTAAACTCACTGGCGCTAACATTCATGTATCTATTGGTATCTCCCTTTATCTTTTGGACAGTTAGTGGAAAGCATTACTTAAAATAATGCTCCAAAATTTATAATAGCTTTATGAAAAATGGACACATGGTTAGCAACATTCCATATTTTTCTTACCTTTTGTTATTTTTGGAAATTGTTCCCATGTGTTAACAAGTATTAAAAGGATAAAAAATACTTTGATATTTCAGTGAATTTCTAAAATCACAATACTTGGAGAAATCCATGACAACTGTTTAATTTTGAATCATGCAACTTCTGTGTACAACAAAATTGTACAGATTTTTACACTGATTTCAAATTTAGTGCTTTGTTGTCAAAAGATGCTGATACTACACCAGTGAATTCTGTGCCAAGATCTTCTCCAGAATATCACACATTTCTCAAAAGTTCCTCATTTACAGGTACTGGTAAGACAACAGCAAGGACCACTGAAAAACCTTTCACATTCAATAATTTTGATCTTAATTTGCAGACTACATAACTGTTACATTTATCCCCCCTAAAATGTAGATCACAGTTCCAATACTTGTAAGCTTTGAGACTAAAATTACATCCAAAAATGCCTATTTTCTGAATAAGTGCAGATCAACAAATGCTATTGTATGAAATAATATGCTACATTAATTGGTCACACAATACTACTTAGTGATCATACATAAACTATTAGAGATTTTTCCAAGTTTATTTCTGGTACATTTTAAAAGGTTGGACTTCAAGAAGGGAAACAAGCTTTCTGGAAACATCTTCAATTTCTATCAGTTTTGGAGTTCTACACATAAAATGTTTTTGGAATACAAAATGGAAGGTAACTTAAAACCTGCTGACACTTTCAGAATTTTTTTTAAAGTGCAGAAAATAACATGTGAATGTTTTTATTACAACCAACATGATGGCAAAGGAGTACAGGAATTTTAGAATAAAACTTCTAGAGATTAATTCTTCAGGAGCAACTAAGGACTCAATCTTGTCCTCTTGAAACCATGCAGATGATGCACGACACACTAAAGAGCCAGGAACGAATGAAATCTGACACTGACAATTAGTTCTACCTCCTAAACACCCACATTAAAAAAAAACAAAACAAAACCACCAAAAACCCCAATAAATCAACAGAAAAAGAATTATCTTATTGGACAAAAAGTTATTTCTGCAGTACCTTCAGGGGTGATAGTACTAGGACACACATCTTTTAGCAGGTCTCCCAAAGTATGCAACTGTCCTCCTGCAGCAATTGGTCGAAACAGCTTCTGTATAAAAGGTCTCTCTGTTGTTGCCTGTTTTAATTTAAAAAAAATCAAAACCAACAATTTAAGGACCATGCAAATATGAAGTATTAGCACTTGAGACAAGTAGACAATAGGACAGAACTAAAGGTTGCAGCAGAAAAAAAATCTGGTATTTCCACATTCTCCCCTTCCTCCCCATCCCCCCTTGCATTTCATTCATATCATGAAACGCATGTAAGTTTTTGTTTATTAACAATTGCAAGTAAGCTGTCACTCCAGAAAAACTGTGAATATAATTTATAGACAATGTCATTGATATAGGAGTGTTAATTTTTTTTTTAAGAAGCCTCAAATCTTCTGTTATGGGACTACAACCTGCTTAAAAAAAACATTTTAATATATCCTTAATTTAAAAAAAACAAGCAGCAAGCACAAACTTAGGAGTTTAATATATCCCTATATATTTTGCCAAGCCAAAGCAATACTATACCTTTACAGCTCAACAGGTGATTTTTCCCAGCAGATTTTATATCAAAAATTTCAAATTTTTCAGCTGCAAGAAATACTACCAACTTAGAAAAAAAAGTGTTGTGCTTTGACAGGCAATCTAGAACCTTCTGCCTGCTTAAGGAATCAGTCCTACATAAAGAACATATATGGCCCACTTCTGCTGGAAATATGCAAAGGAATTCAGAATGATTTCAACTATGCATCCTTCAGTCTAAAGCCATTCCCCGTGTCTTATCACCACATGCCCTTGTAAAAAGTCCCTCTCCAGCTCTCTTGTAGGCCATCTTTAGGTACTGGAAGGTCTCTTGGGAGCATTCCCTTCTCCAGGCTGATCAAGCAGAACTCCTTATTCCCTACATGCATTAGCATAGTTTCCAGGAGGATTTGCTCCATGACTTTGCTGGGCACCAAGGTAAGACTGACTAGCCTGTAGTTCCCCAGGTCTTCCTTATTTCCCTTTTTAAAAAATGGGGTTACATTTCAGTAGGAACTTCAATGGACTGCCACAACTTCTCAAATATGACAGATGGTGGCTTAGCCACTTCAAGCGCCACTTTCCTCAGGATCTGTGGGGATGTCTCTCATCCAGTTCCATAGACTTGTGCACCTTCGGGTTCATTAGGTGTTCTTGGACCTGATCTTCTAGAGTGGGCACTTCTTCATTCTCCCAGTCCCTGCCTTTTCCCTTTCGGGACTTGGGCAGTCTGGCTGGAATACTTGCTGGCAAAGACTGAGGCAAAAAAGACACTGAATACCTCCGTGTTCTGGGCAAACAGGTCTCCCATTTCCTTCTAGAGAAGGCCCACAATTTTTCTAGTCTTCCTTTATCCCTGACATTCCTATAGAAGCTTCTCTTGTTGCCCTTAATGTCCCTGGCCAGATTTAATTCTATCAGATCTTTAGCACTTATTTAAGAACTGTGGTTATGGTAATTAAAAATAAAAACAAAACAACTCAACATCAAGAGGTATTTCATCTTGCAGTGGAGGTTTTGGGGAGAAAAAACAACCACTCAAACAAACCCCCACCAAAAAAAAAAAAAAGCCCTGAACAAAGCATAGCAAAAAGCAAAAAAAACAAAAAAAAAGTTACAAATTATTTTAGAAAGAAAGTTACATGGTGTGATCTCTGTCAGCTGTACCTATACAAAAAGTAACAAGCAGATTAAGAATGACAATGCAACTGTCACTCACAGGCAGGCAGAGTCTTTGCCTAAGAGTGGTACACTATGTCAGAAATAATTCCAGGGCAGTACAGTGCAGAAGTGTTGACACACAGCTACTTGTTACTTCTTGCTAATAGTCTTCAAATATGGAAAAACAGTCTTTTCCCAGTTTTTCTTATGAAGACTGATCAGAAGTAGTCTCCTAGACGCTGTAGTTAATTCTCTATGTCCTCAGGGTAGCAAATGTGGGTATCAACAGTGCTAGTGAAATATGTGAAAATTTGAAAAATGATGGCAGGCACATAGCCAGCAGGATCCATCCACCTCAGACAGATCCACAGAAGTGAACTCTGGCACATTATGCTGAAGAAACATACATGCAAAACATTTAAAAAAAGACAACCCCCCTAAAACATTGCTTTAGTCAAAACAATTTCGTACCAAGTTTAGTTTTTAAAAACAATCGGATATTGACAGAAGTCCAGTCATAACTCCCAAGTGTTTAACGTCTGAAGTAGCAGAAGTGGAAATAAACAGAAGTATGCAGGCAAAGATTGTTATCATCAGACTTTTAAGATAAGAATTTCCCAAGTGTGTACTGCAGTTTCTCATTATTTATTAATAAATTATGGTCAATTTTTTCCCTAGTTATAATAATTAAATGCCAAGAGGGAAAAGCCAAAGTTGTATGTTCTCAAGTCTCCCACATAGTTGCTGACTGCTGCAAACAATATCCTTAGCTGCTATCATGAAACATTATAGAAAATTAATTCAATTTTGCATTTTAAGTGTTAAGCAACACAGATGTGGTAAAGTAGATAAAAATCACTGGTCTTCATCAATGTTAAAATGATAGAAGTAACTGCATGTTGTTTATACAAAGACTGTGGTTCACAAATCTAATCCTACAGGCAGAGTATTAACCCAACATGCTTACACACATCTTCCTTCACATGCAGCAGATGCTTTATGCATTAAAAGAATCAAAAGAGATGTCCCACCCTACATTCCGCAACATTTATAGGCTAACTTTTCAAAGTATCTTAGTCATACAGGAGCATAAATAGTTTTAGAAAAATCTTGCCATCACCCTTTTTCAAGTGTAGTAATATAAGACCAACTTAACTACAACTTTCTACTCTAGTATTCCCATCCCTGCAAGTGTCCTGGCCAGGCTGAATGGAGCTTTGAGAAACCTGGTTTAGTGCAAGACGCCCCTGCCCATGGCAGGTGGGTAGATGACCTTTGGAAGGTGCCTCTCAACTCAAACTACTCTATGATTATATTTACTACAACAAGACATGAAGGAACAGCCACCACGAATAACTTACATAATGTTGTGGTTTGTGAAATATTTGCTTAATCAATCATGAGAAAAAGCACTACCTGTAATCTAACCCATAAACCCACTGCATAACTGATAATTATTTTAAATAATCTACATCAGATCTAAAGCAAATATTCATACAATGTCTATCGTTTTGCCTACTAAAATGATCATAGCTTCAAGAGAATGTAGCACTTTTTAAAAGATTTTATTTTACAGTGTAGCCTCCACATAGCTGTGAGCTGTTCAAAAGATTCTGGATGCATTTACAGGATACAACAGGTGAAAGTCAATCAGTCATTGCCAACCTCTACAGACCAAATGCCTTCAAGTATATGAGCATATGAAGACAATCATTCAGCCTAAATATCGCAGTGCATTTCACACTGATCATATCCACAATTTAGTATCAAACTATTGAATTTATATGAAAGCAAATCTTCTCTGAATTAACATATTTTCTAGAAAGTTGGACTAACTGCAATTTCTCATTGCTCTCTAATGTCCCAAATCTGATGATCTGCAGAACAAATGAAGACTTTACTCTTTTTAAAAGAAAGTTTAAACCCTAGCAATGATAGGAAAGTGACAGTGAAAACAAACTACACCACAAAGAGAAAGATTAAAGTTACCTATTCAGGTATATTGGCATTGAGAAGAGTTATAGGTGACGGCAATTTTTAAGAGGCTCTTTAAGTCTCCATTGCATTTCAGGTTTGAATTTGTCTGACTTCAGTTTATAGATTCTGTTTTGCCTTACTCTACTTTAAAGTCATGTGATTTTCTGACCTTCCAAGTTCACTTACAGATTCATATTAGGAGCTTTCTTTGGTAAGCTGAATCAATGAATCAGTGTAAAGCCTCACAGGATCAGACACAAGCTACATAGTTACATACTGTGCTCTTTCTTACCTATCATCCTGGCAAAAAAAAAAATTAAAAAAAAGAGTTGTCAGCTTGCCTGGTCCTTTTCAGAATCAACACAACATCAAGCACTGTATTAAATCCACAATTTAATTAGTCAGATATTTTATACAGGATGCATCTTAAAATGAAAAACATAACTCATGAACCACTGGGTTTTAATTTGGAAAAATCACAGAGTTACCAGTATTTTCATCCAGAGGAAGGGATTTGGATTTTCAGCCTAAACACTCAGCTGCTCCTCAATATTCAAACAAATAAAGGTTACCATACATACTCAACCCATAAAGTAAAAAAATAATTTCTTACAATCCCCACATGTATATAAGCTGGCAACCTAAAACCATAAAAGTTGAGACTTCCCTACATATTCCATCATATTTTCAGTAATTTGCCAAGTTCATAGTCTGTGCTGCTTTGTAATGAACAACTTTACATTAGAAAAAGCTCTCTTAATTTCATAGAACCATTTTGTTTAAACTCATTTAAACTCAACCAAGAAGCTTTAGAAGTAACAAGAAGCTTTAGAAGTAACAAGAGTTTGCATAATTATGCAAGTTATTTTATATAAAAAAGAAAGAACAGGAAAATTAACTCATGCCTGAAAATAAAATTAGGCAAATATTTGCTCAAAAATATTTTTCCATACATTTTAGATGTCTTCTACTTTGTAGAAATGTTTTCGATTAAATATCACAATGCATAATGTAAAAGTGACTAAGTGAAAAGCTGTTGAGTTGCTGTAGTCACAGAACCATCACAACACCATGCCTGTCCAAAAGCAAGATACCATAAATCCCCACCTGAAATACTGTTCTTTCACTGGTGCTGAAATGCTGAGGTTTTGCTGGTATTTCAGGATGGGTATCTTTGACTTCTTTTTGCTTAATATTAGACCAGACTCATTGAGCATTTAATTGTGGAGAAGGCACAACAATGTTTCTGGGTGGGGGTCGATAGGTTTTTGTTGTTTTGTTTCTTTCCTTTAAAAAAAAAACTTTAAAAAATAAACTTCCATCTCTTTCATAAAGGTGATTTTCAGCTTAACAAGCTAAAAAGTATACACAAAAATGATCTTGTTTTATCTATTTGAAATCTGTCACCTTTTAAACTTCATTAGTATTTTTTGAGCTTCTATTATAAGAGGCATAAAACACGACAACATGATATGCCTTTATCCTATAATCATTGCTCCTCTCCTCTCCTCTTCTTCAAATCTTCCAAGCAACAGAAGGCTTCTCCCAGACAACCCACTGCTTTATTCTGGATCTTTGATAACTTTTCTATTTCACTTACTCTTTAAGATGTTAGGACTGGAACAACATTCCAAAAAAAAAAGACTATTCGTAGTATTTCTTTAGTCTCTGCAAAGTCCATCAAGTAGATGCTCTAGCTATGACTTGGTGTGCTTTGAATAAGGCTGGCACTGCTTTTGTTAGGATTCAAAATTCTGACCTGTTTACCTGCAGCATCACATCACTGTTCAAAGAACAAGGTACAATTCAGTGTAAAACAGAATTAATTAATTTTTTTTTAAAAAAAAAACCAAGTAATGCTTTTATATGTCCAACATGTAACTAAAACTCGTAAGACAAAAAGAAGGAGAATACACATTCTCAACACACCTACCCAGAATTACCACAAAAATTGAGTCAATGACAGGATGTGCTGTGGGCTGCAGGACTAGTTGTAAAGTCAACAAATGTGTTAAATGAAATTATCTGGTTTTCCCATGTAACATTTTAAATTTCTCTAATAAATTAGACATTTTCAGTGGTTGTAAAAATTACAATATATACATACCTTAGTTTAACCCATGGAAAAAAAATGAGTCCTTTCACCTTTTTTTGAGTTTGTATCAGAATTTGTGCAGTTATGTTGCAAAAAAGATGCTTTGGTTTCCTCATGAAATTGAAGGTCTTTATCATGATGGACAGGAATTTTACACTACCTAATATTTTTAGGAGGCGTGAAACAATAATAACAAAAAAAGATTCAACAAACAGGCTACACTTTACTTATTTAATTACATTAACTCCAGTCACCTAAATTAGCAGAAGTTTATCACTAGTTTGAAGCTGAAGATATTTCTGTGAATACATGCACATATGCTTTAATATGGTCATGCTAAATGTGTACTTGGTTACCTCTTTAAAACTCCTTAGATGGGGAGGTAACCATCGTATCAACCACATATATCAAGGGAATCACAACATCAAGTAAAGTGAAAATTCTGTTATTCTTGAAAGCAGTCCTAACAGTATTACACAAGCTGGAACACCTTTAGGTGGTGTTGAACATTAATGATCACTGGTTTAAAAGCAAGATGAATTATATTATGTGTTTTCTTGGTGGAAGCTTTAACAGACCTCAACAATGGCCCCCATAACATGTGGGAAGTATTATGTCAAGAACTGATGCAAGTAATAATGTTAAAATTATCTAGTATCTTAGCCAAGACTGTAGTCAAATTAAAGCCACAACTAGAATTATAAACACATCTGGAATAAGGTTAAAATTTTATGTAGTAGGGCTTATTACAGTTATGTCTAGACAATAATACTGAACCATTTTTGATCATGAATGGTTGAGGACTGTTCTCCTAATCATTCATGGACAACAACTTGGGTCTTCCTTGATGCCTTTCATTGCACAGAGCACACTTACGAAGCAACTGCAGTTCTAACTTTGTACACAACTAATAATAGTTTAGCATTATTATAAACCTACAGGGAAATATGGCAACTATTTCAGTTAATTCTCCCTTACATTGTTGAGGGCAATTACTTGCTCATCTTTAAAAAGATTAAAGAACCACTTAAAATATCACCCTTTTCCATATTATTTAAACTGGCAGAGAATGCTGCCTTACGATCTTTTAGAAAGAACTTTATGTAATAGCAACAAAATGAGTAATTAGAACCATGTAAAACATTTGAAAGTTAAAGTCCTACCACATGTTCTACTTATCTGAAAAAGATATGTGTAGTTAGAAAGCATCCCTTAACAAACTGATAAAAATTTAATGGGCTGAGTACATTGTGACACTTCAGAATAGAAGACATTGCTTCAGTTTCTGTAACTGGTTGTAAAGATGCATCATGTTGTCCACATTGATTTGGCACTCAAAAGTGTTGTCTGAGGTTCAGAAAGATATTTATATACATGGATGACATCTCCCAACCCCCAAATCTTTTCTTCTCTAGGCTGAACAGTCCCAGCTCCCGCAGCCTTTTTTCTCCTCTCACATTAGATTCAGCCCGATCACCTCAGTGGCATTTTACTGTACTCTCATCCCATAGCTTCATGTCTCTCTTGAACTGGAGAGCCCAAAACTGGATTCCAGGTGTGGTCTCACCAGTGTCAAGTAGACTGGAGGGATCATTTCCCTCAAGCTGCTGACAACTTTCATCCTACAGCAGCCCAGAATAGAATTTACTTTCCTTGTCATAGGTCCCACTGCTAAGGTCCTGTTACGACTTGTGGGTCATTTTTAACAAGAGTATGTATTGCCAGAAGTTCTAATTCCATACAAACAGCTGCAAAAGTACCACTCAAAATGCCTAACAAGCATGGCTGACCACATTCTGGCTGCTACCTGGTCTTTCAAACGATTTATCAAATTTTCTTGTGCAGGGAAAGTATTCTCTGAACAATTGAATTTGCCTTATTTAATGTCAGGTGAATTGGACATATCCTAGAAGCAGAAGAAAGTCAACACCTGAGACACAGAGCAGACAGCAGGCAACCATAGCCACATAGCCAGAAATAGCAGAGACTAAATACAAAAAACAGATACAAGAGGCAGTTTTGTTGAGCGCTGAGAAGATAAACACACCTACAACAAAAGCATGGCCTCGAAGTATTAAATTTCCTTCCCAGAAAAGAATTCATATTTGTAACTGGTAAAATATCAAGATATCTGAAGAGTCAGGGACAACAAATCAATAGTGCTCTTCACAGCTGCAGCTTTTTATGTGCACATGCAGACCTAAGCCTCACTTAACAAATGAGCAATTGAGTACTGACTACCTATGAAGCAAACAACTTTAGAAATGGATTTACATCCACAAAAGCAAACACTACATTGCTTGCTTAAGAGCAGTGATGAATACAATACTTCATAAACCACTTTCAAGCTACTTCAAACCATTAAATCAAATAATTCTCTGTATTTTTCTACAGTAATGATTAACTAAAAGGAACTCCTATAAGCACGGGCAGCAAAATTTCAAAAATTTGTTTGCTAATTCGTATTATATTTCTAGAGTATGGTGTCATATCCCACTTCCTCATAGGTTTGTTCCATTCCATGCTTACCTGCAGGGAATTTGCTTTCAGTCTTCTGGAAAGTGCAAACAGAAGCCTTGGTACTTTCCAAAAAAAGCGAACACTTTCTCTATTTCCTAATCCTCAATTCTGTGCAAAAGTTTACCTGCTTTATTCGCCTATTTTATTTAAAAATAAGTAAAGGTGGCATACTGATATCGATAAGTCAAAACAGGTACTGGCTGTGGCTTTCATCTATGCAGAGTTTTGCATGAGCATCATAGGCTAGCTAGGCTTAGTTTATAGGCAGTGCTTAAGCTGCACAGCCACAGAAATAACCCTTGAAGATGACATTCCTCATTTCTCTGAAGAAAAAATTCCATATCAGCTTTTTCCCTTTTTCTGAGCAAAGCAGCTCATCAACTATTTTTTTTTATTATTTTGCTATTACATCAGAGTACAAAAGCCAATCTCTGAGGAATACAGCTCCACAGTAAGCTTCAGGTAGGCAAAGTCCCTTTTGCCCTAACATAAGAACTTGCCCACATTACAAAGCATGTGGTGAAAGTGGCAAATCTGTTTGTGTTGACTAAAGCAAGTGAAATGGAAAAGTAAAGTGATCAGTTTTAATGATCAGAGGAAAGGCAGCAATATACTAAAGAGCACTGCATTTAAATTATAAGATCTATGAGTAGCTGTACACAGACCTAACTCAACTGAATTACTGCTTCATTCATTGTCTTCATCACAGTCTCTCAATGTATTGATATTCTTGAGAATAAAGATTCAAGCGAGGTAAAAAGTGCCATTTTTTTTTTAATTGCAAACATACACTAACTTTCCTAACAAATTTAGGATGATATGTAAGTCTACAAGAGTACCCCCTTAATGAAACAGTTTAGAGAGCCACAAGAATTCAAACCTCATACTTTAAATTCAAACTTGTAGCATGAACACTTACCCAAACTTATTTACACCCAACTGCATTATCATAAGACAATTAAAAGAAAAGACAACAATTGAAGAGTTTTATACAATACCAATAGGTTAAAAAATTAACTACTAATTTGTAATTGGGGGGTGCATAAGAGGTAAGATTAAGGTATTTTCAAATTGGCAATAGACTTTTTTTTCTACACAGAGTGTTCACTATTTCATTGTAATTCAGGACATACTTTGACTTTAAAAAAACCTATAAAACTGTTTACACAAAGTTAATTTAGTAACTAGTAGGATTCTACTGGTTTTTCATATACTTAGATTCTTCTGAGATTTACCAATATCTTAAGTATTGCAAGATAAAAAAAGGATTTTTAAAAAAATACTACCCATTTTTCCCCAATATGCAGAATCCAGTATATCCCTAAATTTTTTTAAACTAGATATAATGTAACTCAGAACCTCAACAAACTGTTTCTCATACAAGCAAAACTATTCATTGTATACAAGCCACATCTACACTCAACTCGGAAGAATTACTGTAGCTCCTGAACAGTGACAGGCCTGAACTAGCTTAAAACCACCCAGCTTGGTAACAGCTCAACCACAGCAGAGAATCAACCCAAACCGAGATTTTACAGCTCCATCTCCTTTGCATCTCCTTCCCTGAGCACCGTGCAACTTTTACAATAGCTTTGAACTAGGCATATTGACAGTTTTACAGACAACTTAGGCATATTTATGGAAACTTTAGTCACATTTTGACAGCAAACACAGTTTATCATCTCAGAATTTTTCTTTGAAATTCTGATTGACAGCTTCCATCCTGTACCAAGAGTCTTAAAGGCACAAGGCTGATCTTGCACATGGGTTCCTTAAGTCTTTTAAGAGAGTTGCACGAGCACTCCTTAATACAGACTATGCAAAAAAGTCATCTTTAGCAGCATGGTTTGAGCTAGCTCATTTCACTGTGCACTGAGATGCATAAGAAAAGCTTATGCAATTACGGAACCTCTGGTGGAATGTGGTGACAGTGACCTTCAACTCAAGGTGACAACGAGTCAAATCGCTATTACTTCAGCACAGAACAAAACAGCCCAGTTCAGAAAACAAGTACTTAAGGATCCCACTGCCCTAGTGCAACACTTGATAAAAGGGTTTCTTTCTTTTTTTTTTCCCCCCATCATGAAGCACTAGGAAAAATATTACCTAACCGAGCTTTTAAACTTTCTTATTCATAGAGCTTTGATTTTGAAGTAATTTAAAACTGATGAAAGTGCGCTACTGTTTCTTTAGTACTGAACCATCAATTATTAGAATAAATGAGAGTCCATTTGTTTCTCTTCAGCACAGAAATTCAGCTGAGCCCAGTTTTGTTACATAAATCAGCATCTCACATGATTTGCCTATTCGCTCAAACTTTTTCCTTGTGAAAGGAAGTTCTTAAGAAACAAATTGTCTATTTTCAGCAGGTCCTTTATTAAAATGTCATTTTCAATAAATAAGAAAAAAAATAAGGTATTGCACACAAGTCTGTTCAAGAGCATTCTACACTAGCCAACAAAATGCTGAAACTTGCTGTGTTATGTTGCCCTCTTCAGGTCGACAGCATTTATATTTTCTACTTCTTTTGCTTGACAAGTTATTGCATTGCAACTTCTTTCATAACCTTTTTCAGATCTGAAGTTTCAAGTAGCAGCTAACTTCATCTATTTTCCACCAGTGCTTGAAGCATTTTTGGTTTAATATCCTATAAATATATGCTTTACTTTTGCCCTTTTTGTCTCCCTAACCTCAATATTAATCTTGAGGATTATCAAAATATCAGCTAGCATTTGAAAAGATGACTAAAAACCAACTTTAGTACTGATAAGAAAGTCTCATGATGGAGGCTTAAAGAGCTCCATTGATTCAGCTTACCAAAGAAAGCTCCGGATATGAATCCATAAGTGAACTTGGGAGGTCAGAAAGTCACATGACTTTAAAGGCGGGTAAGGCAAAACAGAATCTATAAACTGAAGTCAGACAAATTCAAACCTGAAATGCAATAGAGACTTTTCAACAATAAAAACAAAAAGTTAATAATCTACTAGCATAAAAGGGTAGATTTATTATCACTTGGAAACTTTACAGGTAGACCCAGGATCCTTCCAAACAATCTCTTTTGATCAGTTTTTTTAATAGTTGTCATAACATGGGCCAAATTGTGCTGTTGATTTGCATACTTGTAATGGGTCTTGCAATTGCTTATCCGAGCTCTGCCAATAATGTGGAAATATGGATAAAACAGTCTTCAATTGCTTGGAAATCGCCATGCTTGAGCTTCTGATTCATTTATTGAGACAGATATTAATAATGTCTTAAAATATTTCATTTCCCACTCCCGCTTTGCTACTTTTAGAGGACAGGTCATGGTAAATATTTGTCTACTTAGACATGTCAATACTGCAGCTTTGACATAAAGAGCAAAGTGTTGAATTTAACTGATATATTATTAAGTATGGAGAATTTCACTCATGTTACAAAGGAAGATAAACATCCTAACAATTTGTGACTGTACAACTTAATCTCAACATCTTAAGGGACTTATAACAGGAAAACCTGTTCAAAGTTAAGGCCTGCTACGTAATTAAGCAATAAAATGAATAAGCTAATCAAAACCCTTCAAAAATAGAAGCAAAGGAAATGCTCATTCCAGTACCAAATGAAGGAAGAAGCAAACAATCACAGATCGCCCCTTTTTGGGCCGGCAAACACACAACAGCCAGCCTGCCTCAAGCAATTGTGACTCTAGAAAAACTGAGAACTTATCATGAAGAGTTTTTGTCCATTTTGTTTCCAATACTTTTGTAATTTTAATCTCAAGAATGAAATACAATATACCACTTTAAATCTCATACACCCAGAGGGCAGACTCCAGAGAAAAGCAAGATGAAGTGAGTGAGCATGACATGGGGAGAGAGCAAGATACCAAAACTGGGGGATGAGTGCAAATTAACTACACAACAACTAAGACTCAGAGTGCTCCCACAGCAGGCAGCAGTTCATCAGAGCAGTCTCTATCAGCACGTAGAGACTCCTCTCCTGACTAATATGCCCTGTCACAGTGCCTGGAGCCAAAGACTGATGAAAACTTCCTGCCATCTATCAGCCAGTTTGTTCAATTAGACTGGGAAACGTCAGCTGGTCTTACAAACACACAGGGAAATTCCACAAGCCAAACTAGCTCTAGTACTGGACACGAAAACCAACAGTTGAATTCAGAATAGACTCAAAATGTTACTATTATTTTCTCTCTTGCCATTAAAGAACAAGTGCAAAAAGCACTCTCTTCTACAGCACTATCAGATAAAAAGGAAAAAAAGGTTTTGTGCACCTGCCAGCTGAAGACAAAGTAGCTTACACCTCTGAAGTGATGAAGTGGAGAACTTCTTTTTTGACACATTGAAATAAAAGTATCACAAAAATATAATCACTATTTTTGAACTGTCTCTGGTAGAAGAAGTTTCCACCTATGTCAATGGTTTATTTGGTTCAAGTTCCATGCGACACAGCTAACAGAATATGACATCTGGCAGTAAAATCTCCAAGATTTCTTAGCTAACTTGAAAAATTGCAAACGACTTGATCCTTAATGATTCTCAAGCTTTTTTTACATCATCTACTAGAGATGCCAGGATACTGGTCCAATCTTAGCTGCTATACTTTTATTAAAAGAAGAGGTGCTGGACAAGGGTTTTTAAAATTACCTGTGGTTAGTTTAGTTCTGAGTTACCCAAGTATGATGTTCATGTTTTTGCCATTTCTTTCACCCACACACTCCATCAGATTTGGTCACCACAGGAGGTATGATTCATATTACTCTTTAGAAATGTACTTTAATAGACAAACTTTACAATTGAAAGAGTTTCTGAGTTTTTAAAATAATGAATTCTTCAGTGAAAAAAAAGCTATCAGATCACTTTATTGAATCATTTTTTTCTGCAGCAACTTTACCAATTCACATTTAGCTGCTGCTAAGACTGGTTTTTCTTACATGATATTATAATCTAGTACATTTCTTTGAAGGAAAACAAATTCAACCACCTCATATTGCCAAAAAACAATGTAGACAGTTCCCTTCACAGAATTTCCTTCTGATAATTTGGGGTAATAGAAAGTATGGAGGGTACAAGGAGGAGCTCTCCCCACTGAAGGCAATACCTTGCCATTTCCTGCCATCCAGCTGTGTATCGTTAAGTATCTGTAAGAACCTTGCGTGAAGATACATAGGGAATAAATATCCACTGCAACACAAACTCAGGTTAAATCAGGTGGGGATATGCAAGCAACCAATTAGAATGTCATGCTTTACCAGCGCTAATGGAAATTAAACGCATTCGAGGTGGGGGTCAAATACATCTGAAGAACACTTTAGAATCAGTTATTTTTCCATATGCAAGTTTGTCACTAAGTACTGCTAAATTATTTTATAACTATAGGAATTAACTACTTGTTTAGAATTAAATTATAACATCATCCTTCCTAAGGCTTTCTGAAAATACCTTTAAACACATAGAGCAATAATCAGTACACACACTAACAAACCAAATAAAAAAGCTAGAGACATCTGCATCTACTTTTTTAAAAAGACAGGAAATATTCAGAAATGGTAAGAGTAGCATTACTGAAAATAATATAAACCAACCTTCTCAAAGGTTGTCTCAGGATCATCTTTATTTATGTTTGCTCTTCAATTCTTAGTTAGATATTTTGGGTTTAAACTATAGGAAGTAAGGGTTTCCAACTGAAAAGGTAATGAGAATCAGGTAAGTACTACTGGCTCAAGTGATAGATTTTACTGTTTTATTTATTTATTTTTAAAAATCTTCACTAGCTTGAAATCGTGTGGTATCATAGAAACCTTCCTTCAAGCCTTAAAGATCTGCAACCTATGCAGACAGCAAAACTTCTTTTTTTGCAAACCCATTTACGTGATTTCTATGAAAAGACTTTTAAAAAAACCCCACACCTATCAGAGAACAAGCAAATAACTTAGTCACCAACCAAACAAAATGCTCTGAGTACTACTTTTCCTGATACATACTTTTTGATTCTTATACAAACCTTGCCATCTGCTGTGATCTCTGACAAAATAACTGACTTCCGTTCTCAATCTAAGGTTTCACTATGACAGTAAATGTCTTACATCTAACATTAAAAGCTACTCCAGTCCCACTGCAAGACTGTATAGGCTCCTATGGTCATTATAACCTGTTACAAAGTAGTATCAGAATATTCAGTACTATGAATAAAGGACTTTCTTTTCATAGCTATAGATGCAAAACTTTAATATAAATAGAATAAAACATTCCAACAGAGCACAACTGTTTAATTTACAGAGAGGCTACACAAGTTTTTGTATAAGCTTTTAACCATATGTAATTCCAAACTTCATTGTGACCTTAATGCTATAAAAACTAAGGAGATGTCGAAAAATTGTAACGATTCCAAGGAATATGTCTCCAAACAAAATGCTGAGAAAAATAAAGTGCTGGTGTATTAAAATAGGAAAAAAAAACACATTCAAAGCATTTTGGATCGTAAATATACAATTAGAAGACAAAGGTAAGAACTAGACGCAAGATCTACACCATTACTTCCACCTTAAAACGCCTACAAGAAAAGAAGCCCATACACTGGTTGAGGGAAAAGTGTTGCTCCTGAGGTGGTTGACTTAGATCTTTCACAGGGAATTTTGCATCTAAAGCACTTCTCATAGTTAGTAGCTATTTTTAATAACAGAATTAGGTTGTTGGATTGTTTTTTTAAAAAAGAACAGACAAACATCTTCTACACCAGCCATAGCATGTTCTCAAGTATTACACACTTGCAATATAATGAATGTTAGTTACCTATTAGAATAAATAGTCTATTTTGTCTGCTAATCCATACAACTCAAGGGTCCAGCAAAGATGAGCATGCAAAGTTTTGCCATAATGCTAGAAAGGAAATACATAATTCTAAAAACAGATTACAATATATGACACCTCAGTGGAAGAGTTTGGTTTTATTTTATTGTCTCCTACCTGATAAATTCTAAATGGGATGTATCGAAATCCATTATCTTCTGGAGGATATTCCATGAGTTTTCGATTTATTGCCCAAAACTGCTCAAATTTATCTGTGAAGGTAAAATTAGACTTTGTCAGTATCAAGAAAATATTTTTTTTCAGCCTAAAGAGGTAAATGAGACACAACTGGAAAAACATGCAAACTTTTCTTACACAAGTTTAACCTGTATGAATTTATTTTTCCCACACTTCTCTTCCCTATTTAGCCTGAAGCCAAAGGTAGGTCATTTGCATTTCCTATGAAAACAGTGATGTGGTGATTTATTGAACTGAAAGAGAAAGCAATTGTAACTCATATCTTATCTCCCAATGTTAAGGAAATATTGGGCTATAAATTATGGATTTCATTACCTCAACTAACAGAGCCTGTTTCTCCACTCCCTGCTGTTACTGGTCCATACTGTCTCACAGTCTGCTAAAAACATCTAATTGTTCTTAGCTGTAGATGAACAATGGGTGTAAAGTATAGAGAAACTTAAGCAGGAAAAATACTTTTTGAGTGGTTTACATTTGGATATGTAGATCTTAAAATAATCTGCAACAATATATGATATGATCAGAAAACACAGTGCCAGATTCATGACACAATCCGAAAATAAAAGTTTATGCTTGAAACAGATTTTTATTATGATCCAAGTAACTACAGTTAGTACAATAGCCTGCACACCATTTCATGCTTCAGACATTATAAGAACTGAACAGTTAATTACATTTAAAATGTATTAAGGATACCATAGGTCTAAGAGTAATAAAAGCTTTTATACAGGCAAATCAATTATTCAAATAAAGCAAATAACTAATACCAGAAGTGACAGAAAGGAATACGAATGGCTAAGATGAATAAAGCTGATGCTAGCCTCACTGGAGAAGGCAGCTTTAGAAGGGGAAGAGCAAGGGATCAATTTCCCTATAGGCCCTAACTCTCCAAGAAACCAAACACAGTGGATGTTTCCACAGAAGGAACACACAGTCTCCAAGTTTCCCTGCTTGGCACAATGTTTAGCCAAGTCTCAAGAAGCTGGGCTCTTACAGAATACACCCATTACAGAATTCAGCCCCACTGAAACAAGGTAAAATTCAGAAATGTATTCACAGGACAAAGGTTCTTCCTGCTTCCTAAAGTACTGATTACACTTAAAGCAATTGCAGAAAACAAGTTTGAGGTTTGCTTCACTCCAATATACAGCATAGATGCCTGTCAGTGCACTAAAAGGCACAGGTTAGGATACATTGTAGGATTTATAATACATTGTTTTCCTGACGGAATGCAACACAAGGCAGGAATTTCCAAGAAACTGTGAACAAACTCCTGCCAGGTATGCTGTAGCAGCATGTCCTGATACTTATCTCAGAAAGTACTTCCACACCCTTGTTTGCCGATTAGCAGCAAGTGCCTCTTGACAGGCACTTACCTGAGCTACCTTCAGCACCACCAGGCAGGCACCTGCCTGGCACGAGGAGCTGCCTGGATGCAGAACGTTACCCCATAGCAGGGTGCTACCCCATCATTCACTGGGCTGGGAGTGACAGTGACAACCCTGGAGCAGACTGTAATCAAGCAATCCCACATTTGGGAACCCCAACCTACAGAGTCAGAGGTTTAGTCTTAAAATGTCCAACACAAAGGACGACTGCCTCCTCCTCAGGAGCTCCTTCAGAGGGAAGGTGAAGATTTAGCATGCTTCCTTTACCCTTGGAGGCAGCACTGAGAATGGCTTGCAGCTTTCACTACAGATGTGTGAAGAGGCATTCCACAGTAGGCACTGATAGATTTACACTTCAATTACAACTTCTAACTCACTTGAGAAAACTGTTATGGTGATACACAAAACAAAACAATCGAGACCTACTTGAGCTAGTGAGCTTCGGCAGACTTAAATAAGGAATCTCCATATTTGGAGACATCCTACTTGAACAGAAATAAAACAAGTATTAACTTGATTTACTTGTTTAATGCTCATATTATAGTAATTAGGAAAGTTGGGTGAACAGTTCACTATTCTCAAAATTCATCTGAAATGAGCAACACATCTTATGGATCAGAAGAAAAAGAAATTATGAACAAATAAAAGACTTATGTCAGAAGATTAAGTATATTGACCCTTGTGGCATGCATATATGGCAAACAAGTGAGGCTCTGGATGACAAAAAAAAGTTAAACAGTGGTAATGTGCAGTTAACTCACTTCTGTTCTTCACCTCCCACAAAACATGCTGGAAACCAGGTAATCTTATTTAAGGCAGTTAAATTAAAAAATTTCTATCTCAGATTGTTTGCTGAACACTTAGACAGTGCTTAAGACAATCTATTGTTCAAAGTTCTAATAGTTTCCGTAGTTTCCAAATATAACAGCGATAAATCTGCAACAGTTGAATTCTGAACTTGTTACATTTTGTAATCAAGCATGTTCTGTCAATCCACCTGATATCCCAGGAATTTAAGCTAGACATAATGGAGTCAGCTATCTTAAGACAGATCTCCACTGTGCGTACAGCACTGTCTGAAGACCTCTAAACAAATTCCTCCTCACAACCTTATATGGCTGTCCTCCAAACATCTTTCCAGGGATACAGTATTTTTACTACAGGAAACAGAGTTGGGTGTAAGAAAACGAAGACAAATTTTTAAAGCAAGCAGCAGAAAAAAAGCTATCCAGTTTGCATACTGATATATATGACCTGGCAAGAGCTTTTATCAGCAGACCATTGGCTGAGTGCCAGAATCCTAAAGCTCCAAAAGTACAAAATCCAAAAGTGACTGCTTTTCACAGAATCCTTAAGACTCAAAGCTTAAAATAAACAAACAAAACCCGTAACACTGGCAAATATCCCCCCCAATCTCCTTAAAAACCTAAATGAAAGGATTCTTCCTTCTCTCATTTTTATGTATCAGTGCCCCCTATTTTTGCAAAGTCTTAAAGAAGTTATTAGTGCTACAACGAGCTATAAGAACTAATTAGTTTATTGGCTAGACAGGACAAAGACAGAAGGTGCTGGCCGGAAATTTAACAATCAAAACAAAACTGAGTTTTCATCAAGCCAGTAAACAAGGAAGAGTTCTCTACCTATCAGCAAAAGCACTTTACACACTTGTCTCCCTCCCTCGTGAAAAGCTTATGCAGTCTGCATGACATCTGAACCACCTAACAGTCAAATCTGATTCCTTTTGTTTTTCACAGTCCATCTGTTTTTAAGAAAGTGCTTGCTTGAAGTGTTAGAGTTTCTGTATTAGCAAAAAACAGTACTTGCAAAAGGCAGATGTCCCTATCTGAATAACAATGTTTAAAGTAATGACAAAAAGATTTGAACAGAAGTGAGATTAGTGACAGCATAAAAGTCTCATATGACTCCTCTAATCATATTTCTTAAACAAGAGATGATGATTGCTATATAACTCCCTAAATGAAATATAAAAACTTCTCCATGTATTTTATGTCAGAGTTCAGAAAGTTTATAACCAAATAATTGAGAAGAGAAACATATCAGCCAAGTCACTTATAAGTATTCATTTCTTAGAAATGCAATCACTGAATGCCCAAATGCCAGACAGACATGCCTTCAGTACTCCAGAAATGCACAGAATCTAAGGAGAGCTTTGAAAATAATCTATTTACATATTTTTCTAGAAAAAGTATGAGTTGGCAAAACTACAAAGACTTAATGTCACCCATGACAATAATTTCAGTACACAAATTCATTAAGTAACAAAGTAAACTCAAACGTAAATTTACAAATACAGTAATGCCACATTATGCTTGTAGGGTTCAGAAACCAATCGGTAAAATTATTCATGCCTTTAAAGTACCCATTAAAACAGCTGAAAAAATTACTGACACAGGGAAACACAAAGACTTGTTGTTTCTTCCATTAAACAAGACTGGAGATCCTTTAGCAGTCATTGAAATTAATCCAAATTTACACCTTGTTATGTTAAGAAGTTCTTGGTAATCCCATCATACTTTATTGTTCATAGACAGCAACTGCGGAACCTCTTACTATTGAGCAGTGTTAACTAAGGATTAGTCCCAAGATAAGGGCTAAATGGCTGGGTCTCTTTTGCCCCTGGGTGTCAGCCTGAAACGTTCTTCAGGCAACCAGAAAAATTAGTTTCACTCACACCAGCCTCTTACAGTCATATTCTGAAACTCAAATACTGTCACACTTCAAAAAACTTGAAATTTCACATGGATCTTGAAGTTAGACATGTCTCCTTCACCCACATGAGGCTACAATAGGATGCATCACTGAGAGGGTAAAGGGCACTGCTCGAGTGCTCACCATCGACATGTGCATTTCACTGCAGCATAGCTTTAAATCTGTATACACAAACAACCTGGGCAATTATCACAGAATGGAAAAAGACATCTACAAATACCTTGCAATGAAAAACCCTGGTAAGAGCATATAGACAGTTAAAATGGAGTTCCCACTGCAGTACAGTAGGCAAAAGAACTAAAAAACCCCACCCTAATCTTTAACCTTATCAACAAAAATATCATAATAGTAAGGAATTCTTTTGTTTCTCTATCTGATAGTGATGCAACTGCTATCAGAGATTATCAGACCCTAGGACTGGGCATATTTCAAGAAGGCTGTTGAGAGGGTTTATAAAACAGAAAGAATTAATACAAAAATGAGGGAAAGACTTGAAATCCAGAAAAGAAATACTAATTCATGGCTCTTGTGTTTCAGTATCTTTTTAGAAAGTCAAAGAAGTGAACAAACTGGTGTAGCCCTCAGGGTAGCACATATGCACAGTTTTGTCTGGACTATTCATGGTTTCTTCTTAAAACCATTTAGTGGTATAAATTACAAAGAAAGCCTGGAATTAAATTGTACCTGTAGCTCTATGCAACCAATACCAACTCACAGCTTGCATACAACTACATCCAATTCTGAAGTTTAAAAAACACAAAACTTGACCATTCTCAGTGGTTCACCACTGTCTAACAACCATATGAACCATAAAAGTACTTGGGAAGAACCACACATACCACTAAGAGACCAAAGACCGACGTACAAGATGTACAAGAACTGATGTACAAGAACCACAGAAAAACTTTAGTTTGGAAATGCCTTCGGAGGTCAAGTTTTGGAATAATAGCTCCTCACCCTGCCCCAAAAGAACTGCCTACACAAAGTTAAACGAGTTTGCTCAAGGCCTTGTCCCTTGAAGTTTGACCGTCTCAGTGGGTTTGCACTCAACCACTTTCACTCCTCCAGTCCACCCCACCCCACCCTCCCTTCCCAATGTCCCATCAGACTTCCTCCTGCTGTAAATAGTAACTGTTTTTTCTTTGGTAATTGCCCAGCTCTATTGCCAGTGGAGACAAAAGTGAGAGGAGTCTGATTCCATCTGCTCTAGAGGCCTTCCTTTCAGGTAGTGGAAAGCTGGTATTTAATCCACCTTCAGCTTCCTCATCTTCAGGCTGAACAAGGCAGTTCCCCCACTCTCTAACACAGCATATGCTCCAGCCCCTAACAATTTTACCAGCACTCTGCTGGATTCTTTTCTGTTTGCCCACGTTTCTTTTGTCCTGGGGTCCCAAGAAGACACAGCACTCCCAGTGCAGCTTTACAAGTGCTGAGCCAAGAGGGGCCACAAGGGCTTGAGCAGCTCCCCAGTTAATCTTTATTTATGCAACACCACACAACAGGCTTTTCAACTCAGTTTCTTGTTCACCATTACCCACTTCCAGAAAGCTGCTTCCCAGGCAGTTCCTAGACTGCCACGACGTATGGGCTTTTTCCTGTCTCTGGTGCAGGACTTGTCTGTCAGCTCCAGGAGGGTCCAGCCCATCAGGATCCCCCTGAATGGCAGATCTGCCCTCCAATCCACCAACTGCTCCCACCAACTTTTCCCTTCAGTCACAGATAAACTCAGCAAGGGTTAATCTGTCACATACATATAATCAAACTCTAGGGTACAGAGAGCTGCAGCTGAAAGTCAAGGATACAAAGCGTATTTCCTTAACATTACAGCAAGCATATTTTCTACTGACTCGTATTTCAACAAGCATTGCTTTTAACTGCTATTAGACAAAAAGAAGTCATCTAAAAATTTAGTATAAATACTGCTTCCACATTGTTCCCAGGAAGACTAAGACTCTGCATGCAAATGTAATTCTGTTCACTGCTATTTCTAACCAATTTTATAAAAAGTTAAGTTCTTGTGTGGCATGCCTCCAGCATGAAGGAGCTTTTGTTGATGAAATAAATATTTTGAACACTTTAATACCAATTTCTGTGCTATTCAGAAACATTATTTACAGGTGATTACTACAATTTCTCAGCTATTTTAAGACTTGTCTCTAAATGACTTAGTTCACCTAAATTCACCGTTCATATTCTTGTTTTATAAAAACACTGATGATTACAACTATCAAGGACTTCAGGAAGATTCTGGTACATATCTGACTCTCAATGACTACTACAGTTAGTGACAGCCTTTTTGAGAGCACAGCTTGAAGTACTGGTACAGCACCATTAAGATATTTACCTTTCTTTTCCATTTTACACATTGCCACAGTTAAAATATTCTTGCTATTAAACACTTAGTTCACTTGGGTATTTTGAAACATCATGGTATATAATACAAATCCACCACTGAAGAAGGAACACAAGTTTACTGAACTTTTCAGACTATCTTCATATATGAATCACTATCAGATATGGAGATACAAGACCCTAGAACAGTTTTGACTTAATGTAGCAGAAGCCACAGAAATACATGAAAATATTCTTCATGTCACAGATAGCAGAGTAACAACATTCAACATAAGAGGACATTTTGAAAACTGTACAAGAAAGCAGCATGTCATTCTTCAGATTATCTATCAGATCAAAAAGGCATTTTCACCCTGTTTTCTTATAGTATACACAAGGAAGCCATATCTTACCAAAATTCTTTTCACTTATTAAACGTACTCACAAACCAGAAGTTTCACTTTAAGTACACTGTTTCCTTAACATCACCTCCCTTCATTTCTAGGTCACCAGTTTACCTGGAAAAGGTTTAGGCAAACAAAGTCCTCAAGATGGACTACTTCCTTTCTTTTATTCAAATATAAAAATGCATACATACTACAAAATTTAAGCTTCCTCTATAGACAAAAAGCAGATGATCTCAGGAAGTACTGTCACTTAAACTAAAAAAGAAAGCTCTGATGACGAACAAAAATAATCTATTTTTGAAACACATAACTCACAGGTTGTATAGGAATTAAGCAGCATGGCTTGTTACAGACTTTGCTGAGTAAGTCAAAGGGAAAAGGACTCCTGACAATTTTATCCATCCTCCAGCTCTCTGCTCCATGTCTAGGATAGCCTTGGAATTTTGATTTCTTCATCTTTAATTATGCTTTCTATATATACATGAAAACAGAGCAGCATAACACCATATAACTTTCTAACCCACTTTGCTTTCCCTGTACTATGCTTTTTCTAAAATAAAGCTTTTCTTAAAAAGTTAAGGAACCTTTATATTAATACGTATTAATAAATTCAAGACTTTACTAGCAGAAGGTAACTTAGATGCATTTCAAATTGAAAAACAAGAAATCCTCAACAACTAAAGAAAGGTAAATTTAAAAGCGAAGTCTGTTTTACTCTGAATTTTAGCTAGACCATACACATCTTTCAGGAAATGACTTATTTTGAGAGAGAGGGGAGGAAGAAAAGCAGAACGCAGCAAACAGACCTCGAAGTCTGCTCCTTCAGAGTGTAATGGTTTTCATTAGGCACATGGACATGTAACACAAGATGGTGAAAATGCTAGAAACACTATCTCTGTCTACCTATCTCTAGGCAACCTCCTCTCATGGCAGAGACTTCAGTAGGATTGTGAATGCTGTGTTACCTTTTGCTTTCCTTCCTTCTCTGCCTTCATACAGTTCATGCCCTCCTTTGAGACCCACTGGTTCTCACTGGCCTCAGACAGAGCAGACCCTCTTGTTTAAAAGCAGAGAAGAGAAAGCCAACAGGGGAATGCAGGCTGCCATCAATTCCCCACCTTTGTGCAAAGGGCAGCTATTCAAGTAGACACCAGGCCAG
The DNA here is from genome assembly GCA_013397775.1 of Eulacestoma nigropectus. Lineage (NCBI taxonomy): Eukaryota > Metazoa > Chordata > Aves > Passeriformes > Eulacestoma > Eulacestoma nigropectus. Next base: position 2,196,559 of record VZTE01006250.1, on the reverse strand, counting down.
CACCGAGGAGTAACAAAGTCAAAAGCAGTTTCAGGGGGATGGCAGTTTAGACTCACCATACCGCACCCACACCAGTGGGGCATTGGCTTAGTCATTTGTGCAGAAAGGGTAACAATCCCATAAACACTGCAGAACTAACAGTGAGGTCTAGGTCACAATCCATTACCAGAAAAACCACCACAACTAACCAAACCCCAAACAAAACCCACCGCCACGGAGAAAAACCCAAAAACATCCCCAGGAAGGCCTGCTCTGATGCAGCTGACTCATTCTGCAGGTCCAGCCTGCCCGAAGCCAGACTCTGCTCAACACCAAAGCAGCACTGGGCTGACTTTGTGCAGGGCTATCTGAATCTGTCTAAATCGCATTCCCGCAGTTCCATGGTATCAGCAGCACCGATGATTGGTGTGTGCCGTGCTACCTTAACTCCAAAATAAGCAGGTACTGACACTAATTATAAGGCAACTAGTTGCATTTTGGGAAATTTTTAACTAACAGCCCAGGAAGGTAAGGATTGGTTTTTTTAAATCTCTTTTAACCAATACACTAATTTTCAAAGCTCAAAGGAATTATTTAATCTATCTTTCTTCAGAGTTAACCAAACCTCCACAGACTGAACATGGAAAAACTCTCCATTTTGGTAGCAATACAGGGAAGAAGTAAACAAGGTAGCTTTGTGATTTAAAAACTAAGAGTTTTTTTATTCATTCTCCTGATAAACTCCAGAAGATTTTCTAAGCAAATTTTAAATTATGAGTTGAGATCACAGAGATTTGTTCAGCTACTAAAGCATGCTCATCATGAGGTGAAGAACAGCATTGCTTCCACCAGTTCTCTATGAAGAAGAGAAACACCTATCAAACCTGAGTGGGTCGAGTGTACACAGCACAAGAAAAGCTGATATTGTAAGACATTTCCTTTCGCAGTTCAAAGATTTCTAAACCAAAATGTGATAATTGAGAACAAACACAACTTCTGCCTCTCAAAAGCCCAAGAATAGTTTAGATAAATTTTGGAACTAAATGCAAGACAACACAGGCCTGATTCTGTCAGTAAGACAAGAAAGAGATCACATGCATTAAAAGATAAAATACTGTGTATTCTGAATGCTTGCAGAATTTTTCTCCTCTAGTAACAACAATTCAATATGGCCACTTAACTTTTGGTAAGCCCTACAGCATGAATGAGCATTACATTCTTTTTCCATAGTATTTTAAGTTATATAATGACTTCATTATATTTTATAATATATAAAAGAAACCTTAAAAGGGTTATGAGTTTTTACTGTTTATTTCTCCCCCTCATGTATCAGAAATACCAAGTCTAGTCTTCATTGGTTATAAAAGGATGCATGTGAAAATTTCAGGGTACAGTTGCTTGTGTTAGTCCACAACTGATAAAAAGCAGATGTGCTGAATCTAAATCCTCTCATTTATCAGAACCATTTTATACTGAAGTATAGATATTAATTCTTTGAACCATGCAAAAAAATGCAGCTCTCCCCCTAGAAACAGTTGGGATTTCATTCGTTTGATCCTGAGTCATCAGTAGGCCCATAGAGTCTTGGAGTTTCAAAGCTGAAAGCTTTTAGTTTTCCACACAAAAGGCAAGAAGAAAATAACCCATCCACTTGAAAATCCTCTTTATCCATGATAAAAATGGCCATAACTCTATTAAAGCAAAAACAGTAGTAACATTTTCCATGAATTCTGACCAAAGAATTTTAACAATTCTTACAAAGGAACAAAGGTCAGTATAGCTGCATAGTCTGCTTTTATCACTTCGCTACCACAGACAGACATCCACGACGCTGGTCAAAAATGTACCTGTCCCAAAGAAGAGTTCTAGCTAAGAAATATCTGGTTTATGAATCAAAAATTGTCTGTGAAGTGCAAGAAAAACCACAGCACAAAACAGAGGAGTATGTTTTCTTTCCTGATTTGGTATCAGATTAACATAAAACCAGAAATGGTGGGAGGAGGGATGTAAAGGTTGATATGAATAACCACCAGCTGTTACCAGCACAAGATTTTCCCACAAATTCACTATTACAGCTCTTCTCTTAAAAGCCATCTACAGGCAACTGATAAGTTTCACATATTACCTGTTCAAGTAGCTGCTTCTCAGCAGAAACATTTATACCCAATTACACATTACTTGATAGTTACATTTCTCCAAACAAATAAAACTGGATAGGTTTTTTTCCAAAAAATGTAAATTCAGGACATATCTTCTAAGTAATGCTATCACTTGTTAAACAAATAACACTTCCTATTATTAAGAACTGAAGAAAATTGTTTGAAGTTGCACAGAAAAAACAGTCTGCAGATGTATCTTTGCTTACAAAGCAATTATCACAAATGCTACTTTCTTTTCTTTTTTTGTGGTCATTCATTCTGTTTCACAAAGTGGTTTAAAATTATTATATCTCAAACGAAAGCCTATAAAAACATATTGAAAGATACAACATGCTTAAAAAGAGTTTTCTTGGTTTCACAAGCTTTTCTTGTTTCTCTTTTATGAGGAGTTGAGAAATTAAAATTAGCATTTGAAAGTATTCAAAAGATTGCTTAAACTTCTCATTCAGGTGTCAGATTCCACAGGTGCAATTTCTCATTAAGTACAGTGAAACCTTGCAATCAACTTTGCTAGGCAACCTCTGTTCTTAACATTATAGAGCAAACAGAAAAATTCTGCTTTCCCTATAACTGAAGATATTCTTAGACAAATAACCAACTAAAAGATAAAGCCTAAGATAAGCACCAAAAAAAAAAAAACATGCTGTTTATCTGTCCTCTTACCTTAAATATTGAGAATATCAAGATTCTGTAACTTCTGCTTAAAAGAACTTTAACTTGTATTGTTTCATCATTTAGTCCACTCTTCTGTCATTATTATACTCATACTGTAACTCTACACTCACAGTGTAACTCATGTTAGAGGTCTTTTAGTACTAATTTTAAAAAGCATTAATAAATAGAGCACATAAAGTGCACTGCTGGGAACACCTGAGTCCTGGGAAGAAGTGACAGAATTTCTTTTTGCAATAAAGATAATTTTTTGAAATAGAAAACAAAATTATGCTGGCACAGATTTTTGCTGCTTGAACTAAACTGCTTGCAAGACAAATTCTATTACAGCAAAATACATTTTTTCCCACACAATTATTAAAATTTCTGCTTAAATTGACTTGTAATGATATAAGCTTTAGGGAAACTTCTGGTTTTTATACTGATTTTGGCTTTCACTGAACCAGAACTCTTATTTACCGTTAATTCACAAAATTGAACATAGTATCAGTCAGTTTGCTGACTATTATCTATGCAATACAGAATCTCTCAAGAAGTACTTGGAATCGAACCAGATAAAGGGTAATTTCTTACCTGGTAAGTTTTTCAGGTATGCACGGCCTTCCTCAAGATCCTGCTACTCAAATGGCAAATTAAAATAACCCCTCAATTTCTAGCTCTCCTCCAATTAAATAAGAAATAGAAAGCAGAGTTCTAATAAGCATTCATCTTCAAAATTATCACTGGAGTACCTTTAATATGAAAGGCAATGCCACTAAACAACAATGGAAAAAAAAGCCACACACTCACTAAATACACACATTAAACCAAAACTTACTTGGAACCCTGATGTCTAAACCAAAAGCATGGTTCAAATGTTCTTGCATTCTAAGGTTCTTCTGTTTAATTTCATCTTTCTTATACATATATGGGAAAATGTTATTTCTAAGTGTTCGTATTTTGTATCTCAACACAGAATAAACATCTTCATGCCTACAGTAAAATGCTTTCATAAAATAAATTTACTAGTGATAATATAAATGACAGCTTCAGGAGATGAGAAAAATGCAACAAAGGTGGCATAATCACTCATTCTAGACAGCAGTTTCTAAAATATTTACAAAAGTTTTTCAACTTACAGGACTCTAAGAACCATGATACAGAAGACACTAAAAACAGAAGTTTTATTTTGTGCTGCAATATAGATTTATGCTATCTGTGCAAAGTAAGAACACTAATTATAAGATCTTGTTCTGAATTATTTTGCTGATTTTTTCAAGTCAATACTTATCTATGCAGAAGTCCTTGTGAAAGACAAAGAAATTTTAAAAAATGGCAGAGAGAAAAGTAAAATTATTAAATCTACTGGACAACTTTTTTTAAAGTTTACCTGTATTGTTTACCAGTGACAACTCATAAGCATTAACCAGAGGACACAATCTCTTTTGTATGGTCCAAGACAGCTAATACTGAACACTTACACCCCAGGTGTCTCCCAAATAAAGACCATCATTTGCAGAAAAGTACACTAGACAATATATATCTATTTTGTTTTGTTGCTAGTTTTGGTTTGTTAAAAGAGAGTCACGACCCAATCTAATTCCTTAAATAACTCAAGGCACATTTGAATTATCACCAAAATGATGACTTTAATTTTAAAAAACCCAAAAAACCACCAAAACCATCAATGCTTTCCATGACAGTTGACAAAAATTCTGCAGAACACTGACGTGTTATATCTCATGCAGTAACTAATATTTGAAGAAATTATTTATTAGCTTGTTTAACCTGAATATAATTAATACTTGATATGTTGTATTTACCATTCTGTAATCCCATCCATAATTGCTTATGATCCTTTTTTTGCATTTCATTGATGACTTGACTTTTGTGCTTTAAAGCATCTGCTTCTTTAATACAAGCCATAAAATGAGCTTCAATCACATCCTTAGAATGGCAGTGTAGAAGATCCTTTTCTGGAAAATTCTACAAAGAGAAATGATAGATCAAGAAAAATAAATGCATCACATACCATGTATGATGAAGAATAAATGGTAATTTTAAATAGGCATATATTTATGCAAAAGAAGCACACTGGAATCTTCTACTTACGGAAGAATGTAACAACCATTCTCTCACTCTGCAGACAAGAAACAGGTTGCAGTGAAAATGTTTCAGGAAAAATAAAAGCTCAACAACTTTCTGTAAAACCAGAATTTTAACATGTTTTCAAGCAGATATTCAATTCTCAGACAATAAACAGGAGAAAATGACGAGAAGTAAGTGACAAGCACCTAATTTATATTGGCTCTCTATGATATTTTATCAACCATTTCTATGCAGTTCCTGGAAAACCAAGCAGAGTCACTCACATATATCAACTATAGCATATCTGCCACTTACAAACATTTTTCCTTAGAGATACTGGAAATCTTTGGGAGCTCCAGCTTCACCTAATCCATGTGACTACTGCTAGCCTGTGTGACTTGATTTTAGACCCCTTTTATGTGGTTAGAACTGGCACACAGCATTCAGCATTGCAGATGCACAACTACTATTACTCGGGTATCTCTTATCCCTTCAGTAAATGACATCTACCTCTCCTAATTAACTTATTAAGGAGTTATGATAGTAAATTTCATTCAGGTATGAAAAAGATTTCTTTGGAAATTAACTGATCAGAAGTCCAGTATTGTAGAGGTTGTGGTTTTCCTTCCTCCAGTTTTTCTTCTATCAACACTTACTATCACTTGCCATTTTGTAATAACACAAGCATTCACTACCACAAATCCATTGCCTTTAGTTTTCAGAAGTTTTAAAACTCACCTTTATTCCCTCCTTATTCATCTTATGAACAGTTGCTTATGACCATGCTGAATGGAGCAAACCTCGGAGCCAAACCAGAGTGGCGGCATCACCAGTACTCCCCTTCCTAACAAGGGCTTGCCACATTCTTATACTTTAATTCTCATGCTATTTCACCAGAGGCCCTTTCCTCTTAACCCATTACAAATTGGCACTTTAAAAAGCTTTTGTGAGGGACTGTCAAAACCATTTTGGAAATACAAGTATATATAATGGGATATTTTTCAAAGGCTTTTACAATATAGTTAACATCTCAAAGTAGGAGCAATCTAATGCTGAAAAAACCCCTACCTTCACTGCCCCACATAAACCCAGGAAAAATAGTGAAGACTCCTTCAAAATACAGAAACCCAAAATATCAGATAGGGAGCTGGGGATTGCCTTACCTGAAGGAAATTCTGAGGATAACAGTGATAGTTCCCTCCTCATTAGGTTATTGAGAAGAGTTGGAAATTAAATAATGGAATTTCATATAGTGATTCCTCCTTCTGACAGTGAGAACCCAAACTCTGGAAACTGTGGATCAAAAGGATGAGTATTTTCCAAAAACAGGAGCCTAAAGAAAAGATTCCTAGTATCTTTTCCACTGAAGTTTACATGGTTTGGTGTTGAACTTGCAAAAGGGAGTGCTGTTGTTAGGACTGATGTATGTTAAGATGACTAGATATCTAAGGACAGAGGTAAATCTAGCTTCTCACATGAGAACGGCCAAGTATAAAGACATTAAAAAAGACAGAAGGAAATAATATAGGAAAATAATAAGGAAAGTTCTTCTGGGGCAGACCTCGCTCCCGTTCTACCCTACAAAGCTGAGTGTCTCAGCATAATTGGGCCAGAGATTACTAGGAAAACATTACTGGGGATTGTTACTTGCCAACTGACATCTGCATAGGCCTGTAAAATACTTTCAGAAGTTCAATTTACTTGCTCAAATAAAAATGCGAAGTCTCATAACCAATCCAGAAGAAACAAATAGACAGAAATAGCATACTTAAAGATCAAAAAAGTTCTTTACATGCAAGAATTCAAAATGAGACACTGGCATCCCCCAAAACAAAGGAAGAAACAGTGGTATGTACCTAATGCCAAGTAATATAAGAACCTAGAAACTGAATTTCATAGTTAAAAACTGATGTTTTAGCTAAGTTTATGAAAACAACAGTTTTGTTACAACAACTGTTTTGCTACACGTATGTCTAAATATTGAACTGCAGGATCTTTTTTGGGACATTCTTCTCTTTCTACAGGTAGACATCTTCCTGCTGACTTTCTTCCAATGAATTTCAAATTGCAGGGAATGTCACTCCATGGGGATGAGTTCCAGAAATCATACACAGTGTAGTCTGCAGAACAGCAAGGATCTATTTAAAATTGGTCAAAGCTAGTTAAGCTAGTGTAAAGAATCTAGACATCGTAGTAGAACTAGGTGTGGCATGAATGATTTTCCCAGCTTCTAAGGTGTAACACTGTGAAAGACTGGAAAACACTCCTGAATCTCAGTGCTGTGTAATCTTTTCTTTAGTAGGAAAACACTGACACATTTCTAAGAAGTACTGTGAGTAGAAGCTGAAAAACCTAAACATGAAAGTGACAACTTAGAAAAAAACACTGCACATCTGCAAGAAACATATGAAACAGTTTCACCTACATGAGACTGCCAACAGAAAACACAGCATCCCCACTGATTGATCAATCAGGGCACAAAATAATAAGTTTTATACTTAAATGTAGATCACGTATGCTTGTATTTTTTTAAAAAATTCTACTTGCCTTCTTTCTACCTGAAGAAACAGTGATCAATCATAAATAACTTTATTCAGTTCCCTGAAGAAAGGAACAATTGTAAACAAACTGGTAGCCACCCCTGGCTATACAACTAGGAGATTTGCAAAAAGTATTAACAGAAAAAACATAAGCAGCTTTAATTCAAGTGCTCTTATTGGTGGTGTCTTACTCCCTCCATGTCCTGCATCTTTGAAAGAAAAGTTACTAAGGGTTGACTCCCATTTTCTTAGAAAGCTCAAGGAGTTCTGGTTTTTATTTTCACATACCAGCAGACCCTTGCAGCATGAACTGGTCACACAAAAATAGGTATCGTTTGTACAGACAGGAGTACTAAATGAACTCTCGCATAAAACTGTACCAAAAACATCATAGGCAATTTCAACAGTCTGGTTTCATAATTCCATTCCACTCATATTTATCTCTCAGTTCTAATTCACAAAACATCTGTTTATCCTGTGACAGTCTACTTGCATTGGACTACATTTACAGAAAATAAGGCATTAAAAACCATAAGGAATGTATCCAGCGGCAGAGGGTGCATCTATGTATCTGTGTTTAGTTACCATCAGCGGTCTTTTCTTTAAAGAGACTCATTTCAAAAAAAACCCATTTATACTTCAGGCTTCCATAATATCTCCTAGCAGTTCCACAATTTATCCATATGTTACATGGAAAAGTACTTCCTTTCCACTCCACCTGACTCAATCTTCACCTAAAACAACACAAAGATGATGACTGTCACAAAAGGACAGATGCTGTCTCTCCTCCTGTACGTCAGGTCATGGGTGGAGAGGCAGGCACCAGCAGACAATGGCTTCAGCAGAACCTCAGCCTTTCCCCTGGCACAAACGACTTCCTCTCCTCCAATAGTGCCACTATTTCCAGACCAGTTCACTACTTCTTATCTACTGCCCAAAATCTGGAGAGGTGGTTACCACACTAAGAACGTGAAGAGCGTTAAGCAGGCTGCAGAGTAAGGTGAGATGATTTTAACAGGAAGGGATAGAATTTCCCTCCTTCCTGTAATGCCACACCTGGGTAACAAAAGCAACTTCCCAGGCTACAGCTTTCCATGATTCTCAGACCCCAGTACGCTGCTCAGCTTCATCCTTCTGCAAGCATTTAATACAACTGTTTTTCAACTTTACAAGATACAACACATGTAATTTTATTGCATACCAGAAGTACAAATTAACAAAATGTTTCTTCAATGCAAAAACTAAGTGTGTTTATGATTTGGTCTGAATACATAACACAGGAGGACAATTACAAGCATCTATCAACTTGAAAACTTCTGCTGAACAGAAATAAACCTTTTCCATGTTTTTAACTTCAAAAAAAAAAAACCTGATAGGGGGAGTTTGACTTTTAAAAAAAAAGTTGAAAAACACTCTTTACAGATGTTTGAGATATCAGCTGTTGACTGCAGGCATTGGTAAGAAGAAAGGGGACAGCAACGACAACAAAAGTTAAACCCCATAAAATCTAACACTGTTTAATTAAGCCAAATAAAAATTACGGCTCTTTGACAAATAACTACACAGAAATGAGAAGAATACTCTAGTCAGAAATCCCACACCTAAACTATTCAGCTGTAAGGAACCGTAACACATGAAAACCTGTTCAGTATTTTGACATACTTTGATATCTTTAAGTTATGTTTTGACTTTAAGGATTCAGAGGGGTTTCATTTAAATAAACTTTCAGATTGCATCAAAGTAGGAAGAGAGATTATGCAGGTCCTAACTCCACAGTATTATATTACTAAATTACATCAACTTTTAAAATAATACTACCTTAGCAGTTAATTATTTCTGCTGATCTTTAATGTACACCTTTGAGAAAAACTTAAAGTAGCTGATCTTTCGGCAAGCAGCAACACAAGGACATTAAAGTCAAATTTATGTCGCTACATGAATTAAAAAGTACTGTGGTGCTGCAACTTAATTCTCAAGATGCCTCTACTTTGTGATGGCAACATCCATAAACGCCACTGTTAATATACCAGAGCTCTCAGAACATAACAATTAAACTATGATTTATGAAACTAGATGCCCTACATTTTCTTCAGAACATTCTGGAAGTTTCCTCATCCCAGGTCTCTGACATGTATCAGACAAGTGTAGCAATTACAATGGTTTCAAAAACATCCCCAACTTCAGATTCATTAAGTCAGTCATTTTAGAAGTTTCAACGTGTAGAAATACATATCCTAAGAATGTATGATTTCAGTGTACACTTTCAAAAAGAATCAGATTACTGTTACAAAAAGCTTTTCTAACACACCTTCGAGAATCGTTTCAATGAAAACGTTCAACACAACTGCTTTCCAATATGCTTTTCATTTCACTCAAATCCCTCATGCACTAAAATCAAGCCTATTAATGTAGCATTGTCCTTCAGATCAGCTTTCCTATTGCACTGTTTCTTTTACAGTGGAGAAATTAACATTTCAACGTTAAATATCATGATTTGTAGTTGTACTTTTGACTTCAAAACATGCATGGAATTATTGTCTCAATGCATTTCAGGGCATGCAAGAATCCTGCACCAAAGCTAACCCTGCTCAAGTACCCTTCTGAGCAAAGATCAGTAGTGCTATTAAGTCATACCTAATTGTTTTACAATGCATAATCAAAATAATGTCTCTCCTGTGACTAAGCCGTCACAAGACTAAACTCATTTCACTCAATTCTCTAAAAGGGACCAACATTAAGTACAAAAGCATTCCTGACTTCAAGGACTTCTACAGCATCTCATATGCATGTTCATCTAACTCAAGCCAATTGAATTAAGAACATTATAGAAAGTTCTTATCTTATATCGTAAGTCTCATAACTTATCTTGAAAAAAAATCTTGGATTTTGAGATTATAATAGAATAATTTTGTAAGAAATCTCATTAATCGCATGGACGGACAATCTCACAGAAAATAGCTGCAGGTTTACAGAAACCTTTATATGCTTCCTGAACAATGAATATTCTCCCTTTCAAATCATACCATTCACTTGTTTTATAAAATAGTTATAAAACCTTTTCCTAGCTTCCAAATGTCATGCAATCTCATGCTCACTTGTTCTTAAAAAAGGGTCTGTGTCAGTTTTACCTTGAAATGCACTGTGATGCTCCAAGGAAGGGCTGTATTTGATGCATGGAGATCAAACAGTAAACCAATTGGGTAATGCCTAAAAATGACAAGATATTAATTTAATATAGAAGCTGTGCATTTAATTCTACATATCACAATTAACATACCTGCATTTACACACACACACAAAAAATAGCTGTTTGAGTCCCACAGTTGGCATTCTTTATTATACTTAGAAAAGTTATACAAGCAAGTCTAGATGACTGACAGGCAGAATCAAGTCTGGAATTTACATGTTTAGTATCTAAACCAGTGGTCTCCAAGCTGTGCCCACAAAACACTGCTACTTTTGCAACAGCTTTAAGTGGCCTACAGCTGCTTTGTGGAACCTCCCAAAACAGTACTTTTAGTTAAAAAGCATCAGACCAGGAATAGCTGGTCTGACAGAAAGCACACATGCTTTCAGAAGCTTGAGCGTCCTGGGTTTATACCATGCTGACCCTTAACATCCCTTCCGTCTCCCACATGCCTGATATGTCAATGTACAGAATAAGCAGAAAAGTGAAAAAATTACATATCTGTAAAAGGGCTGAAAGAGGATAGATCAAGAATAACTCTGTACCTTTATTATCAAATTAAAAAGAATGAAAGGGCAGGAAAAAATTAATTGGAGTTTTGCATTTCAGTGGTATTCTAGATTAAAGGAGTTACACAAAAAAGCTTGCTTCTGACAAATATTTCCTTCTGTCTCATAGCTTGCTCTCTTTTAAATTCATTAGAATATACAGCCCCCAACAGTATATGGAACATATATCACACACACAAAACCTCCACAGGCACTGTAAAAAAAGCTCTTTCTTCAGTTTTCTCACGCACAGACATCGGAAAGATTTTTGATAAAATATTTTTTTTTACATTCAGCATACCAAGACCCATTCTCTTATCTTTCAAAAATCATAACCCAAAGTGCCTTACTAGCTTTCCATCCTACAAAGAGAGAAACACATGCTGAACTGTAAACTCAGTAGTTCCACTGAATTAAATGTGACTGATCACAGGTCACAGAGCCAAGCACGTACATAAGTTTTGAAAGTCCCAAGAGCACTAACCGAGAGCGTTGCTTTAACAGCACCTGTGCCAAGCCATTTTCCAGATCGGTGAAACTCTCACACAACAGTGTTTTAGCACCCTCTACGGGTGAGCCACCCCAAAGCTAAGACAAATTCACCACAACAGCAAAATAAAACCCCCAAAAATTACTACAATTCCTGATCTTACCTGAGAATAAAGAATAAAGAGAATGCATATCCAGATTTATCCTGATTCACTGCTAATGCTCAAGTTTTTACCACGAAGATTTTTAACTACTGTCAATTGTCCTAAATACTTAACAGGGATTCAGCAAGAGTTCCAGAGTGGTTTTCCAGGTGAGTTAAGTAACAAAAATCAGATTTGATAATCAGATGAACATAAATTTTCAACACAAACAATGACTTCCAGTTACTTTCCATTTATACAACAAAACAGATAACTAAGAAAACCAAAGCAAAAAACCCACACAAAAACTCCTGCATCAGGTCTTGGCCTACACCTGTATTTTCTAATCAGTTTAGATTACAAAAAGTTCATGTAATCAAATTTCTTTAATAAAATCCCTGTGCTTTGCAGAATTGATAGATGCCTGATTAAATGGCGCTTTGACCTTTTGCCTTATGCTAATTTATGAACAGGAACGGTCAAGCATCCATCCAGTTGGTACTAGAGAGGCACCTACACAATTACCAGGGCTAGAACATAACCCACACAAACGGGACAAAAACTCCACTGAAAGCCACATGCAAGTTCTCAGGTACAAGCTGCAGGTATCATCCCCTAGCATCTGCTGAAGAAACTACTCCAGCAGAGTGGCATCACTCAGGGAGGGCTCCTGAGAAAGGCTGTAGCTTTCCAGGTCTCAAGCTGCCAGGAGAGCTTGGGACCTCTCCTGAGGGTTGGGACAAGCAGAGGAAATGTCCTTGCCTAGAGAAGTAGCACATTAGTGAGGAGCTATGTCACCAAGTTAAGGAACTGCAGGAGGTCAGGGGACTGCATAGCATCAGGGAAGATAAAGAGATTAAGGGCATCTTAACCAAGATCTCAGAGAGATGAGAATCTGGAGAGAAAGAGTCAGCAGTCATTGGAGTGGTCAGTGGGGACTCATAGGACAGGGAAGACCAGAGTTGTATGAAATCTGGTGTTGAGGAATTTGCTCATTGCCAGTAGTTCAGTGTGCAGCTGCAGAGGGCGCTGCAGGTTGAGCTCTGGGTGATGGGAGCCCCAGACAAGAGGATGGGAACTGGTGCTGACCCTCTGCACAGGAAAGGGCACAGGGACCTGTGGCCCCGCCAGGTGACTGGACACTCAGAGACAGGCAGAAGCCAATGACTCAGAGGAAAATCCCCACACTATCGCACACACAGACTGTGAGGGTATAAAAGCCCAGGGGTTCTGTGGTTTGGGGTCCCTGCTCAGGGGCACCAGTTCAAGCTGTTATTCTGGTGTTGTACCGTGATTAAGGTCTTTCAAGGATCCAGATGCCTGAGGCTCTGCTATGGGAAACCAAGGGTCGAGCGGGTAAGGAAACCTTGTCTGACTGTGTGGGTGTGTAGGGAGTCAAGCGAGGCACCCATCAGCTCCCCGGAGCTGCCTGCTGCGAAGGGGCCTCAGTCCCAGCTCAGGTGGTCTGAGTGTGCGACTGCCAGAGCAGCTCCTGGATGGTCAGAAAGAAAAGTTTCCTTAACCTCTGGCCAAGAGAGGGCAGGCCTTCTCCAACCACTGGCAGTGCTTCAGTGGCAGACAAGAGGCTGGAAGTTCTGAAGAAGCATCAGAGCTGTCTGAAGAGCACATCCACAGCCAGAGGAAGCAGTCACAGCACTAGGAGACTCCATCCTACAGGGGAGAGAGCCTCATCTGCCAACTCCACTTGATAACCTGCAGAGGTTCGCTGCTTGTTAAAGAGTTGCAGACTGGCAAAGCTGTCCTCTGCTTGGATTATTAGTCCTTGCTGTCTACCCACATGGGCACAAATTTTAAGTGCTGCAAGGGAACCCCTGTGTGTATAAAAAGTAAACTATAGAAGTTCTAGGGGCAAGAAGGCATCTCAACAATTTTGCCATTAAAGGAGACTGGTTCAGAGAGGTATCTGCAGGTCAAGAGTTGGTTGTGCAGCTGGTGCAACAAAAAGGACTCAGCTTTTACAGACAGGGGACACTCTTCGGAGATAATGGACTACTATGGAGAGATGGAATCCACCTAAGTCAGATAAAAGTATCTTTGCCTTCAGGTTGCCCAGCCTGGTGAGAGCTTTAGACCATAAACAACAGGAGTGTGAGTAACAACCCACAGATAAATAAAAATTAATGGACATGGGTGGATAGCAAGTGGTGAAAGGTGACAGCTACAAGGGAAATGTCGAAGTGATAAAAGAAGGTAGAAGAGAGCCCACCACAAGTATCTACATAAGTGCATACAGCTTGGGAAACAAGCAGGAAAAACTAGCGTTGCACACGCTATGACATTACTGTCAGAGTGCTGGGCTACCTGAGGTGCAGCTTGCACAACTGGAATACTGCTGTGGAAGGACAGACATAAGCTGCTTAGTAAAGGCAGGCAGGGCAGATGAGGGCAGAGGGTTGTCTTCCATGTGAGGGAGCAGCTTAGATGTATGAAACTTAATGGGACAGACAACAGGTTGTTTGAGTTCTTGTGGTTCGGGAATACAGGAGGGACTAGTAAGGGCAACAGATCATGCAATCCGGGTGAGAAAACAGATAAAGTCTTCTTTAAACAACTCAGTGTCTACATCTCAGATCCTGGCTCCTGTTAATCTCTGACATCTGCTGGAAAAGCAACACAGTGGGACACAAGTAGTCAAGATTTATTGATACAGACACTGGATGAACCAGAGACAACCCAAAGCTGAATCTGTTACTTATTATTAAGACAAGAGTTCTGGATGTGATAATCAGTGGCAGCTTTAGCTGAAGTGACCATGAAATGGCAGGGATAAAAATCCTGGAGAAAGGACAGTAAGCAGAATACGGACTTTTGACTTAATTTTTCATTTCCTCCTGGTGCCCCTACACAGTTCAGGCTCAGTCACATCAGATGGATCACTGGACAACACTTTCAGTCCTTCACCTGCAGCCAGAGCACCAGACCTATGCTGTACTTACAGAAATGCAAGTGTAGAAGGAACATTCCTCCTATTGTGAGAAGTCAAACTTTCAGCGCTTCCAAATCTCAGGAGACTTTTCAAATCCAGTGATCACAGCCTTTGCCTGCATCTCATTCAGTGTGGTTGTAGGTTTAGTCTCCTGTAGCTGCAGGATGGCCTGAGGCTTGATCCATTTCCTTCTGGAGTCTCTAATGGTGCACAGTCTGATAACCTCTTCCTGAAACTCCTTACCTTGGTGACACAGACCCTCCCCCAGCACACACCTCCTGCAGGCAAAGAAACCATCTTCCCCTGTCCCAGCACTCTCAGTGAGAGAAAGAACCCAGGCCCCTGTAACTCCAGACCTGGAGAGCTTCATTCTCCTTTAGGAACTTGACCCATGCACTGCAGACCCTGAAGTTGAAACTATGTTTCAGACTTCCTCCAAAATCTCACTGGAAAATGGAAGGGCTGCATTTGAACAGACACAGACTTCATCCCAACTAGGAATGAAACTGCACAGACTGTGAGCAATAAGACCTCATAGTGCAAAGTAAATAATTAGAATAAAACAACATTGTTAACAAGTTCTATTTGATTCTGAATGCACAAATCATAGCTAAAAAGATTAAACATTAATGCTCGCTATTCTTTCTCTACCAACTACTAGCTCAATCTAATTCTCAGTTCTGGTGTTTGGGTCTTCCCCAGAAGAAGCTTCAACTCTTTATGGGATTACCATTCTCCTAAAATAATGGTCTACAAATAGCACTTTCCTTAGAAAAGCAGTTCCACCGAAATCAGTGGAGCTGTTCCTGGCAGAATATGCTTAGTTTTTCTGAAAGATGAGAGCCTTAATTAGCAGATCATCATTACACTATTTATTTTCATTTCTACGTTCAATGAGTTTAATAACTCTTCACTTAATTTTAGAATTACAAGTTATATTTTTACTCTATACCTATATTCTACAGTTTGGGTTTTTTTTATTCTAGTTTAAACATCATGGTATTTGAAAAGTTACAGAAAATGTGGACTTATTTCTGGGTGAAGTACAAAGCCTCTCTTTCCTTTCTTGTTACAACTTCACTGAAAACAAGTTTCTTCCCAATATTTACCTGGGATTATGAACACACTGGGATAAATGTGGTATCTTGCTGTTTATTTAGGTACTATCCATAACTCAACGTTACTATGGCGAGTAAGAAATCATTTCTTGTTAAATTCCACATAATTTAAATAGACGTCTAAAGCTGGTTTTGCCAGTCAGTTATAATAACAGTTTAAAGAGCTAGTTTTTATGGGTTTCTATTTACGTATTTTCAAGTTTTACACTAGGTTGGTCTCAAAGAAACAAGACTAGAAGAGATCTACTGCATCACCAAGTCTACAGGGACTCCATGATGTGATGCTTGCTAATCACAAGACAATCCAGGTCCAGTAAGATAAAAAAAATCACTGGTTTTCTTTCCTATGATGATACAAGAAATAAAAAGAGAGAAAAATCTCTTCATCATTCAGAATACTAAATACCTTCTGGCGGGCTGATGCTAACTGTACAGAACTAGCAAACACTGCAGCTCTCAAAATACTTTCTTTAAAACTCTTTAACAGCAGAAGTAGAAAACCTGATGAACAGTACTTATGAAAATTAATTAAATGAAACAATGTCAGTCCAAGTCCCTAACCACTTACAAAAAAAACCCAAACCAAAACACCAAAAGAAGATAGTTTTAGTAGACTATAGAACAGAATAAAAACAGAATCAACAGCAATTAGTTCAGTAAAGTTGAACTAATTGAATTCAACAAAAGCTTGCAGATCAGTATTAGATTTTTACAGTGCAAGCACATATCACACCAGTGTAAAGTGAAGGCTACTCATGTTTTATTAGCTTCAAACATATAAGCTATGTGCATTCAGACTCCAGAAATATTGCTTCCTATCTGTGTTATCAGACATCTTTTAGGAAGGTGGAATATGTTAAAGAAAGATTTATTTGGCAATCCTACCGCAAGCAACGGTAAAGCCAAAACCAGAGGCATTCTGAATTATGGTAACAACTAGAACAAAACCAGTAAGTGCAGCACAACACCTCTGTCTTACACGGACAGTAAAAATTCAAGCAGAATAATAAAAAAATATGTTCAACATTAAACCTTCTTTTTTTTCCCAAAAAACATGCATTTCTTACCCTCCTCCTTCCATCTTTGAAACCCAAGGGAGTGATTACTTTAGGAAAACTACTGACACTGTGCTGAACCTGGGAACTCTCTACATGATAAACCGCATAAAGTACAAAGTTCAATAAACTCACCATTTCAGTGGTGTACCTTCGTATTCAAACCATATTTCACTAACTTCCTCTTGTCTCATAACTTTCTGAAAGTGTTTCTTCACTTTGTCTGTTACCAGTGTCAAGTAGCTTATCCTTGGCAAAAGCAACTGAAAAAAAATTATAGAAACTTTAAGTGTAAATAAAATACAATGAAGTAGTAAAGATCTGTAACAAGTATGCATTTTCGTAACCAAAATTCACATAGCATTCTCTTTTTCCCCTTTTTAAGGTAAGAGGTCTTTTAGACAGTTTACTTATTAATGGTCAATGAAAGGCTATAAAATAATGTACTCAGAAGATGCAGAATAGCAGCATCCAATATATTAACACAAAAAAAAGTCAAAAATTAAGTTCTTGATTCTTTCCGTGGGGTGGGAGGGAGAACGCTGGAGTCCAATTTCTGCTTTTCTGTATTTAAATAATGAAGTTTTTAACCCTTTTTCATACGAACAAGTAAGAAGGGATTCTAACTTCTTACTGAAAGGATGAGCAACTGTGTATCAGCTATTCCTTCAAAATGGAAATTCCTACACAAGGAAAAAAAAAGCATGAAAACTTGATGCTTTAGGATTTGGTTTCCAAGTGTTTTGTACTTCCAATAGCTGGCAATTTCCATTTTCTTTGCACTGGGTTTGCCATTTCAACCTATTAGTCAAGACTACTACTCTTCCACTATTTAACCTTCATCCAGCAACTAAAATCAGAAGAAAACTGCAGCTATTTTATTAGTTGAAATAAGATACCTTCTTAAAGCTTTGGCATATACTATCTTGTTTTCTCAAGTGTATACTATCCAAATCAGAACATTGTGCTATTTTTATTTGCAATATCTTTCCCACCATCTTTTTTCTTTTTCAAAGTCTCATGCCTAGTAGGAGTAGTTAAGCACTCTGTAGCAATCCATGCATTGACTGATGACTGTGTGGCACATTTAATAGAGATAAATCAATCCATAAGCATTAACAAACAATGCTTTTCAGTATGTCAATGAGTAAAGATTAACCTCCCAGTAAAATATCAATTCACTTCAGAGCAGACATTTTAAATAATTAGTATTCATCCTGTAAAGTTCTGCTTCATAATTATTATTAAAATAGATGGGCCTAAGGTATATATAGATTATATTTTGCATGTTTAGAGAAACACTTGTTTTCCAGTATTCCTCATAACCAGTGTTGTTTCTTAAAGTATTTTCTTTATAGCACATGAATAACACCAGGCCCTAAGTGAATGTCTGGTACAGACATCCTAAATCACGTAAGGATATATTTTGCCCGACAGAAAACTTGATCTCTGCTGCAACATTTTTCCAGAATTTCTCCAATAACTAGACCACACTTTGATACATAAATCAGATAATATTTTGGCCATGATACTACAATTTGTAAATACCCAACTCATACAGAAGTATGGAGAGTACATCAAGTTCCTGGAAGAACAGATTCATCTTTTTGATAATGCCACATTAGGTCACATCTGTGACACAGCTAAATTTTACAATTATATAAAATTACATAAGGCCAAGTCTCACCACTGTCATAGTTATCATGTCAGTTAACACTCCATTTTTCATGTACCATATGGTTTTCTTTTTCCAACTGCTGCTTTCATTACCATCATCGCATTGTTTCTACCTTGTTTCAGAGGAGCAATGTCGTCAAAACACAGCCTTCATTTTTAAAAGGCAAACAAACTCAATAAATTCAATAAAGTTATGTACACACTCAAGTGAGAATTGTTTGGTACTTTAATGACTTGAATGACAACATAAGCTTATCCTGTATTTATCTAATTCCACATATCTTCACTGATAGTTCTTGAGACAATACAGTCCAGGCTATACCAATCAAACCTACATATTTTTGGTAATAATTTCATGTTACTTCTGCATGATATTTACAGTTAAATTAATGCTGGTGTACACTGATGAGGATTACTAAGATTCTTACCAAAGCCAATTTTCAGCATGTTGCATGTAGCACAGTCGTGCTGGAATTGATAAATATATTAAAGCATTATTTATTGCAGCTGTGTTTCACATAACCCTTTTAAACTGCATAACTTCCTCTGTAAAATATTCTACTTCTGTTTGTATTGTGAAAGAACAACCCAGTTTCTACTTCAAAACAATCAGAGATCACGGACAATAACCAAAGGGCATTTAACTGAATTTAATAGAACATGGCCAGCACTCCCAAAAGGCCTCAACAAAAACTGTACAACTGTACAAAACCCAACACTTAATTGGGATTACCTGTTTTTCAGAGATGCTGAACATTTGTAGAACCTACTGAACTCTTTGTTTGGTCTCCTCACTCCTTTTACCTTGCTATAGTTTTCCCTTTCCATGGGAGAAATGAAAGGATCCAATTCTACCACTTTTCTAGGTTTAATTATCTTAGATATTTACAAGTACACTAAATCTGTTAAGTGAGATCTTTAAAAGCAGTTTAAATACATTTGCACTTTGTTACCCCTTTTAATACCCCTTCCCCACCCACTGAAAGATAACAAATAAGATCATGAGTTCTCTCCATTAAATTAAGTAAATCTCCAAATATGTCACCGAGCAGAATAAATCCTCGCAGCCATCCCTAAATGCCATCCCCAAAAATTACACAAATCGCAACACTTTCCTTTTGCATATTGTGTATTGCTACAGTATTTAATCACAATAACCAAGAATGTTTTCTTATTAACCAGGAGGCTAAATGAAATACAGAGAACTCTGAATGCCTAAGTAAATACTTGCAATATAACTTCATGTAAAAAGAGTACCTCTCCAGGTATCTCCGCAGGTTTTGCTGCAGAGCATACAGTATTTTTACATGCAAAGCACTAAAACAGAAAAATTGCAGATTTAACTGGAACTGGTCTGGTCTGATCACTAAAGTATTGACGAAGATGAAACAAAACATCCTAACACAGAATGGCTTCACATTGTTCACTCTTACAGACATCTTAACAAAATAATACTTTTGACATCGAGCAAGCTAAAGAGTGGTCCTGTTAAAGACCAGTCCCTTGGGCAGAGCATCATTCTAAGACTGCATCCTGCTGTAATTTTGTTCTTTACACACCTGACAAGTCTCAGCCAATGAGTCTCTGCTTCCTGTATACTTCTTTCATTCTTTTCTTTCTAAGTGTTGGTTGCACCAAGAGGCAAACAGTATATAATTTTAAAATACAATGCATAACAATTTTAAGATAAATCAGCAACAAAAGTAGTTCAACCTAACTGTTCCTGTACTGTAAATCCGTTGCCACTCAAAACAAAAGCATCCGTATGAAACACTCCAAAGAAAATTATGTATCCATTTCTAGTTTAACTGTAGAAACCTACCTGACTTGACTATAGCAAGACCCAGGACAGTGTTTTACCAGAGCTGCCCAGTCTTTATGTCACTACTCTTTCCAAAAGATAGACAAGTTAATTTTAAATTACTTGTCCTACCCCCGTGCACTGCCAGAAGGTGATAAACACATGCATCACTCCTGTGCTGCACTAACCCATCTGACAGACAGGGCTCTCCTGGCACACCACTCACAGCAAACCGAAATCCATCCCACAGACTCGGGGCTCTTTTTCTAACCCCTCACCCTCCAAGTCTATGTCATCCCTTCATGTTCATAAAGCAAGATCCTCAGGGCAGAATCCTTTATTCTCCCTCAGCTTAATGACACCAGTATTTCCTTCCCATTTATGAAAGGCAGTCTGGATTACAGAGGTTGTATCTATACTAACAAGTAAGAGCGGAAAAGTAAAGCTGAAGAGCTGATGTCAAGGGCTGGAAATGTTAACTACAGTTACCCGTAATTTTAGGGAGTTTGATGTTTTTTTACTTTGTTTTAGCACAAGTTTGCTCCCATACACCAAATGTCCATTAGCAGCTGAAGCCCATCTGCTACTTCAGCTTCATGTGAAAATGATTTGGCCTGTGGGCTATCAGACTGCTCTGTGATGCCAGCCTAGGCACAGGAAGTGGAAAGGATGAAGACTTATTTCAAATGCACTCCAGATCTGAACGAAAACATTAATGCAAACACACTCTGAAACTATCAGAACTACACCATGATTTAAAACCTTGATTGCTATTCTGCCTTATACAATTATAAATCCTTGGTCCCTCCAAAGACGCAAAGGTGTATTATCAGCTCCAACATGAACTGAAAAATGAAGAAACTAAAATTTTAGAACTGTCATCTGTGAGTGACCAGATTTCGCAGAAAGAAAGAATTAAGCATTGAGAATTTTTGTGCACACTTTACACGGAGTAAATTAAATAAATCCTACAACCTTAAAACCATTTCCTTGACTTAGAAAGCTGGCCACACCACGAGGATAACGTGGTTTCATGGTTTCCACGCCAATGTTAAACAGATCAAGGCTGCATGACTCTAAACTTAAACTCATACCTTTTGTGTAGCTCTTACACAAAGTATGCAAACATATTTTAACTCTTATGTATAATTTAACTCTGACACTTTTAGGTAGCTTAGATGTATTTGGCATAGGTCAACAAATATGAAGTGCTTATCTTTTACCAGTGATGAAACTAAAATATACAAAGATGAGGACTATTACTGCTGAACAAAAAGCACTAATAGTTCATTACATTTCAAAACAACACATGCAAATCAGAAACTTATGACACAAAGATGCTACAGAACACAGAAAAAAAAATTCTATCCAGTGTGGAATGGGATATGATAAGACTTAAGAATTTCAGAATCCCATAAAAATTAAAAGTTCATGATTTCCCTCCTGTATACTTGTTACATTTCAAATTTGCATTTCACTGAATCAGCTAACATTCTTTCTCAATTACATGTCTATTAGGTGCTGAAAGAATGAAAACTGATGAGAACACTATAAATAAATACATCATTATAGAAGGCACTTCCATGTTACAACTCAAATACATCCATCATCCTTTTTTTTTATCATCAGCTAGCAATTCTGTTCAGCCATTGCTCTGAGTGCTTTCCTTACTTCTGAGCTAGAAGCCTCTTATGGCTGCGGGCATTTAAAGAAAAGAAAATGAGCAGAAGTCATCCATGGAGCCAGTGTTCATTAGGAGTTTGTGTTACACAGGTGACCAACCTTAACGTTTAAAATTTCCTAAGTCTCTGACTAAATTATTTCTGCATTAACATAGAAGTTCTCTCCCTTCAACTGTTCATTATCCAAGAACATACAAACTCACATACAGCCTCCTCCTTTACCTAGTCACTTGTTGACTTTCTCAGAATTTTTTCAAAGATCTTAATTATCTGTGATAAGTTTCTCTCACTAGTGGAACAAGCCTGAAGTTTTCAAGCTGCTGTGAAGAAAGACAAAATCACACAGCATGGTTATATGTTTACTTTTAGAAGCTACCAGGAATAGTAAGAAGAAAAGCTGGGTTTTTTCACGACATGCAGTTGTACACGTGATGAGAATGAAGGAAACAAACATAACCACGGCACTGGACTATTTCTGACTACCTTTGTCATACTCACATAGTAGGGTTCAGCTTCCCTTTCAGTTATCTCATCCTGATACAGAGTGAAACAGGTCGGTATTCTCCCAAACCACACATCTCGAAGTACATCTTTGTCATCTGTCATTCTTCCAATGGACAGTGAAGTACATGTAGATCAGTTTGTTTCTTCAGCTACAACTGTAACCCATTACACCCCCCCCCCCCAAAAAAAAACAAGTCAGCACGACTGCAAATAAAATACACCTTGCTAAAGGTTCTCCTGTAACTACATTCCTGCAGGCTGACCAACACTGTCACGGGGGCATTAAATGCATCATTTGGTACAAAGAATGAGATGAATTAAGTTCCCAACTACAAACACATGGAGGATAAGGAGAGAAATGTAAATGAGCATTTCCTAAGGCTGCACCACGCCCCAGCCGCAGAGCCAAAAGGTCCTTTCCCGTTACCGCCGCGCAGTCAGCCGGCAGCTCCCGCACCCCGAGGCCCCGGTGCCAGGGGCAGAGCCCGTGTCCGCAGACGGGCGGGCGGGAACACCGAAAGGAGCCGGGCTCTCGCCGGCGGGGGCGGGGACCGGCCCGGGGGGTCACCGAGGCCGCAGGACGGGCCCCAGCATCGCCCAGCGCCGCGCTGAGACCCGGGGACGTCCAGGGCCCAGCCAGGCCCCGTGGGGGTCTGTCTATCCGTCTGTCAGTCTATCTGTCTGTCCGCCTCCCTCCCTCCCTGCCGGCAGCCGCCGGAGGTGAATCAGCGGCGCTCCCGCCCCACGGGGCCGGACCGGGGACTGCCGCGGCGGCAGCGCCAGGCGTGCTGTCCCGGGCACCGGCAGGGCCGGGGGGCAGGCCCGGGGGGCAGGTCCGGGGGGCGGCCCCGCCGAGGGGGCGCGGGGGCGGCGCG
>VZTE01006250.1:2154789-2172849 GCA_013397775.1 Eulacestoma nigropectus | reverse complement strand
GAAGGGCTGGGGGCGGGGGTCGGCCGTCGGTCTCGCTCCTGGTCCTGGAGTCGGTCTCGAGCCGCTCCGAGAGCTTTGTTGGTGCTGCAGCGGCAGCGCTGGAGGCGGAGAGTCGCTGGGCTGCAGCTGTGCTGCACCCGGCCATGGCCCCCTGCTGAGGCATCGGCGGCGTCGCTCAGCCGATAGACCGCGCCTTTGAGGATTTTGAGCACTAAATCTCTCTGTTTTCTCTTACCCGATTGTTCTTTTTCCTACTTCCCCAAGGAAGTAGTCATAGCACCAAGCCTTACAGAGTTCAAGAAGCGTTTGGACAATGCTCTCAGGCACATCGTGTGACTTTATAGAGTGTCTGTGCAGGGCCAGGAGTTGGACTCGATGCGTCCCTTCCAACTCAGAATATTCTATGACTTCTTCTGTAGTAGATCTTACCCACCGTGGTAGAATGGAGCAAGTCCAGAGAAGGCCACTGATGCCCGAAAGACAGGCTGGAAATAAATCCCCATAGAGCGATGTCTATAGAGCAGGTATTTGTTTATTGCAGCGCTGGTAGTGAGGGGGATTTCTCCTCCCAACTCACCCACCCTTGTCAAATGCTGTGGTACATTTATACAGTAAATTTTGCCTAATGTTGCTATGTCATTACAACATCATCGCATACACCCTGGAACTAATTTACGTAGCAGGATCTCATGGTTATTAGGTAATTCTTCATACTGTGCTTGCGCTTCCCCAGTTCGGGGGTCTTCGGGGGTCTTTGATGAAGGCTTCTAAAGTCTTCTTCACACTTGAACTTTTCACCTTTGTCTTCGGGGGTCTTTGATGAAGGCTTCTAAAGTCTTCTTCACACTTGAACTTTTCACCTTTGTCTTCGGGACATATGTAGTTACAGTGCTCCTTGGTCCATCCAGTCTTAACTGGCCTAAATTCTTGGTTTCGTGGCTAATTGGCTTTGCACTTGCCAATTTCTCATTAGTACTACACTTATCTACTTCTGAAACTATACACCTGGTGAGGTTTTTTTTCTTTCTTTCTTTTTGTCTATTTAGCGTTTAAGCAGCTGGTTATTCATATCAAGTTATATAGGTATCAAAAGTTATGATCCAGGTTATATAAGTATCAGGTTATATAGGTATAGAAGTTATGATTCAGGCTATGTAAGTGTAGAAAGCTATACTTCAGGTTATAGTGATATGCTTCGGGTTATATTGATAAAAGTCATGATTTAGGTCATATTGATATTAGGTTACATAGATATCTTACAACCTAAGCTATATAAGCACCTTATAACTTTGACTTAAGTTATATAGACATCACCACAAAGTTGACAACAGGACTGTGAAAGGGTTGAAATCATTGTACTTCGGTATACTTGTGCTGGAATAAGATACATTGTAACCAATGTAGAAGCTAGCTGAATAACTTGGCAAGAGATAGGGAACAAAAGCTTGCTAGATCCAGTGAAGAAACTGCTGAAACTGCTATCAAGAGACTGCGCGTGCCTAGGAAAGAAAGGTGAAGAGTGCACAGCGAGGAAGAAGATGCAGCCTTCATCAAACAACCACCGAGCCCTCCTCAGCGCCACCACCAGGGAGCACTGCGCCTGTGCTCCACGTATGCTAATGATGATAATGAGTTCTAAGAAATAGTTTGCAGAACTACACCTTTTCTAGGGAAAACAATGAATATGCCTAAATTGCAACCATATATAGTAAACTGCTGTATGCCTGCTGTGTGCGTGTTAGGAGGTGCGGTCCCCCACACACCCAGTGCACTGAATAAAGCAAATACCCGCTTCTTGGACTTTGTCTCAGAAGTGTCTCTTGGCCCGGTTTGGGGCGAATCAACTGGAGTACCTCCCCTACAAAGGCTGAGAGAGTTGGGGCTGTTCAGCCTGGAGAAGAGAAGGTTGTGTGGAGACCTCGTGGCAACCTTCCAGTATCTGAAGGGGCCTACTGGGAAGCCAGAAAGGCACTCTGCGTCAGGAACTGTAGTGACAGGACAAGGAGGAATGGGTGCAAACTGAAAGATGGGAAATTTAGGTAAGATATTAGGAAGAAATTCTTCACTGTGAGGGTAGTGAGGCACTGGAATAGGTTGCTCAGGGATGCCCCAGCTTGGCAGTGTTCAAAGCCAGGATGGATAAAGTCTTGAGCAACCTGGTCCAGTGGGAGGTGTCCTCACCCATGACAAGGCAGATTGGGACTAAATAATATTTAAGATGCCTTCCAACCCTTCATATTCTATAATTCTGTGATTTTATACCATGATCACAGGAGGATAAGGAGTACCTTTTGCCACCAGTGACATCTCTTACATACCAAAACATCGTTCTGGATTGGTTTTTATCAGCTCAGTAGGCGCAAATTCACAGTGAATGCTGCCTCTGCATTTCAAAGAACATCTCCCACAATTCTGTCACTCTGCAAATCCCCATCTCGATGTCCTACAAGTGTAGGAGGGCAGGGGAGGAACAACACTCGTGGCAGGGGACATCCTAACTCCAAGGAAAATATGTATCCTATTGTGCTACACACTTGCAGTTGTCAAAGCTGGGTTGTTCCGTGGCAAGACGGCAGCAAACAGAGCGCATTTGGAGTTTTGGCGCATTTGGAGCAGAGCTGATACGGTGTGGGTTTAGCGGCTGCACACGCTGCAGTTTCAGTAGTGCCACGTTCTGGCCATGCTGCCTTGTGGCCACCAGATGTCATGCAGTGGCCACCGCTGCTGGAGGAGTCTTTGGGAATTCGGGAACTAACTGCAGTTATTACGGACTTCTGGTGGGGTTTACCCAAAGACTGGCATTGTAATAAGTTTGTGTGTTGCCGATCCAACAGTACGCAGAACTCTAGTATTTTTTCAGTCATCTGAAGGATTAGAAAAGTCTGAAAGGCTCATTTTAATTTTTTTTCCAGTTTAAATAAGATTATTATGATGACCTCTTTTCAATAAAACAAAATATTCCAAACATGAGCCCTAGTTAAAAAATTACCTCTTTTGCTCGTGCTCTATAAGCAAAAAGTTAAGCTGTGGCACTTTTGTGATTTGGGACATACACAAAGAAGCTTTCCTTGCCTTGTCTTCAAAGTTTTTTGGGAGACATTAATTAAAAAAGCAGGTAAACTTCTGTAAACCTGAAGGAAACTTAGTATTTGGTGTGGCCTACCCCAAGGATAGGGAAAGAAGGCACAGAGCACACGTGGTATTGCAAGGGCTTTATGCTCTGAAGGGACCAGTTCCCTCACACTCCTGAATATGGGCAACTACACTCACCTTGCATGAATTGGGCATGATGGTGGAAGGGGAGAGGTTCCTCCAGAAGTATTATCTGTGCACTCACAACAGTTTTAACTAGTATGGATGGTGTGGAAATGACTATTTTGCAGACCTGAAATTGCAGGAGACCTGCACAGAACTGATCCCAAAATTACAGAAACATCCAACCCGGAAGCACTGCACATTACTAAAGGCTTCTCTGTTTCTGCAAGGACCTCCCCTAATGCTGTTACAGGTCTGCTGAAACCAGTCTCAGGAAGATGCACTGAGCAGAGGAGCTGTTGTGAGATGTGAGCACCACTAGAAGAACAAACAAACAGAAAACCCTGACTGAACAGACAAAAAAATAACAAGATGTTTACTTGGAACCAGGAAAAGATTTTTCCTGGTTACAAGATTTGCAAACTTTCAGAAAACTTTGTACATATGGGTATTCCTACAGGAAATCAAGGACAAGCACAGGTTTAGTCTTTGCCCTTTCCTCCTATGAGCTCCTCAGAGTTCTCCTATAGAAAAGGGTGGTTTTGGTAGGGTTTGTAGGCTGAATGGTTTGACTGATCATTGTAGCAGCATCACTAAAAGTAATGCCAGGGGATTTTTTTCTCAGAGGCAGGCAGGAGTCTGCAGGCTATTATCAGTGATACTCTTAGGATGTGACTCCTTGATGTTGCCCGTGCTCACCTCCTGAAGTCTTACTTAACCCCCACTGCTACAGTTCTTGAAGCATGACATTGGCCAGCTAGACTGTGTAATCAGCATTCTGTTGATTACTAATGATGACTGCCAAACACATTAAACATTTACTTTTGCATTTTTCTCTCATGTATAGTGTAAGGAACAGAAGCACCTGATTCAGGCATATGGATTCCACTTCATAGGCTGAAAACTGAACTCCATTGAGCACCCAAGTCTTTTGCTGGATCTAGGTACGAGAAGCCAGGTAGAGAATAAAACAGTTAAGTTATAAAGTTAAGTTATAAAGTGAGATAACTTGCTATTTAAATTATCTTCCTATTTAAACATCCTGCTGGTGTAGTTACCAGACACAGATACAGCAAGATACATTGTCCATGAGATTTTAAAGACAATAGTTCTATAGGTGAATGAGGCTCTGCTACTGAGACAAAGTTGGTTGTAGATAAACACAGGAGATATAACTGACTACTGAACAAATAAACTAAACCTGAAGTGAATGCCAGTTTTGGTGTTATTATGGCTACAAATAAAGAATCCGAATCTAAACATTAAAAACAATTGCTACGATGTAATGTCAAAATAAATGCAATAAAAAGGGAATTACCTCTTTGACATATTGTTTTCCACATTGCTATCTAATGCTTTAAGTTGCACCATCACTTGGCACAACGGACCGGTCTAAATTGGAAGGAGAAGAGCTCAACAAACATATTTCCAATTCCAAAGATCCTCAAGCAGTATTCCCTCATTTTAAACGTCATCATCAGACAACCCCACAGTGAGTCATTGCCTAATGGCACCTGAATCAAAATACCTGTCATTGAGTACATATGGAATGCGAAGATGCTTGTAACAAACAAGATTGTAATTAAAGATGCATTAATTCTAATAAAAATAAGAGAAATGGAACAGATGATTTATGTATTTGTAGGCAGTTATGTTCTTGTGTAATGGCAGTGCAGATGAAGATTTGTAAGCAGAATCGGTGTATAATTTACGCTGGAAGGGACCTCTGGAGTTCTTTCCTGACATCTAGGCCAACATCATTTCTCCAAGCAGGAGTAACTACAAAGTTAGAATATATTGGTAAAGGCAAATCATGCTAGCATTTGACTGCTGAAAAGTTACCTGAAATAAAACATGAAATACTATTTCCCTCGGTATTTTGCTAGAACTGGGATAACTGATATTCATTGCTTTGATCACATGGAATGAATTTAATGGTGCTTTCATAGAATTGGTATTTTGTGTCACCTACACATACCACAGGGTAAGGATACTTTGTAAGTATATAATGTATATACTTATGTAAGTTATACATACATGTATATATAACAAATAGCCTTGGCAGGTGGACAAGATTCCAATTATTCAGTCCTGGCCCCTCTCTCTGTAAAGCAACTCCATTAAATCATTGGCAAAACACACAGATATATGAAACTTAACCTGTTCCAGTGTTGTTTTATTAGCAACTGATCAGCAATCACTATTGCTGTTTTCCCTTCATTTCCCTAACAGTTTTCAATAGAAAGCAGAATGTACTTTAATTTTCTAGCTATTGTCTTTCGAGCGTGTAAACAAAACCAGATTGTGAGAATCATTAATGTAGACCTTTTAACATGCAACAGTGAGTAAGAGTCAAATGAAACTCATAAAGCTGCTATTTATATCTAGCTAAATAGTTCATTGTTGCCTACTCCCAGTGAATAGTTAATTTGATTAATTACATGAGAAGCTGATTCATTCATCTGAGAACTTCCTGGAAATATTACAACATGGCACTTAATGTTTTCTAGATACAATTTCAATTTATAAGTTTGTGGGAGCAAAAAAATCTGGATGTAATTCTCCTTTCATGCTCTTCTCACCTACTAATGTTTGTTTTCTGTAATAGCGAATATATTTGGAAATATTCTACACTGGTTTTAAACTCTGTCTTTTCTAAATAACTGAGGTGTGCTGACAACTGTCCTGGTTTTCACTCACAGTTGCTAACTCTTTTTTACTTTGCTGATTTCATAGAATCACAGAATGATTTCCATTGGAAAAGGACCTTGAAGATCATCTAGTTCCAACCCCCATTTCCTGTTTTAGTCTTAATGTAGAATTCTAAAGCCGTATTTCAGACTATCAAAAAAATATTTTATTGCTAAACCAAGTGACTGGACATTAGGAAATCCTAGTTCTAGGTCTGCTGCTTATCATTTACCTTGAACAAAATTTCTTGATTTTGCTACTCTGTTGTAGATCCATGAAGACATCTTGGTCTTAGTGAGGAGGAAGGGAAATACCACTTTTTAAAATTTCACTGTATGTACATATGGAGATTTCTTATGCATGTAGATCAGATCATAAGCTTTCTTTTTTAATATATTGACAATGCCAACAGCCAGTTTTCATTTAGCTAGATTTTTACCCCTCTGCATGTTAACTAAGTAATACTTATTCTGTCAAGTATGCTCACTTATCAAAGAGGGGTATTCAAAAGGTGTAGGATGATGATTCCTGACGCTTCAGTTTTTTCTGTTGGGAATACTGAAAAAAAGGTTAACGGCTTTGTCAGTACTGTCTCAGGATTGGACAGGTTTGGCTCCATCTATGATACATAAATTTAGCCATTTATGACCAAAGATCAGCACTAACTTAGTGCTGAATCACAGCACAGCCAGAAAGTAACACAAAAGCACAAGGAAGATAATACAATAATCCTGTGCTGTTTGGCAATTGGAACAGCCTTTAGGTTGTGTACTTTTAGGCAAGAAGAGGTTTGACCAATAACCTACCTTGTTAATACCATTGAAATGTCAGCTGCTGAGACACAGGCAGTCCAGCCCGCAGTACAAGAAGACACTAAGCACCCATGTGTCACCAGCACCTGGGAACTCCCAGAACTGAAACCAGAATTAACTGCTGTTTGTTGACGAGTAATCTCTTATACCTTGGTAAGAAGACTTCTTGCTGTACAGCTCTATATTAAAATAATTTCATTCCTTTTCTGTGTTACACTGCGTAATTCCAAGCATCTGAGTTGTATTCGTTACAACCCGGTCTATTGGCCAAATTATGAAAACTGACTTACTCTTGCAATAAACTACCAAATATCATATGGGTTCACGGATAAACACAATGCCAAGTGTGACAGAGCCCAGATTCCCTGCCCATCCAAGTCATCAACGCTTCAGAAAAGTAATTTTCTATTCTCAGTAAACATATGTGTCCTATTACATCTGATGTAGACCATAGTTTTGTTCTTAGATTTCTGAAAAGAAATAGTACTGATTTGTAACAAAACACAGGATTTCTCTGTTGCTAACAAAGGCAGTTTTTTATATGACTGGATGATCTTCAGTAGTTTTACCCAGGTAAAGAGTTTTTCCCAGTGATTCCAAATTCACTTTGATAATTTTGTAGTACAAAAATGTTGATTACTCCAGTTCTGAAGCTCTGATATATCTTTGTTTCCCCACTAATGAAGTATGTTATGGATATTTAAATTTACAAAGACTTTTTAGTGAATTTAAAATCAATATTGGATGCGAGTTTTTCTGGTTTTCTTTTCCTCTTGGCTGTATTTGTACAACATTTGCTATATGAGTTAGCTATTAAATCACTGATTTCTCAGGGAATAAAAGTAAGAATACGATGCAGGAAAAATAGGAGCATGGGTGTTCGAGTTGATGGTGAAAAAAAGTAAAAATCCTAACGTCTATCTTATTCCATAAGAAGTATAATTACCAATGGACTCATCAGTGCTGAGGGAGGGGAGGGTTGTTGGAAATCACTTCCCTTGAGCTGCTGGCCACACCGTGTCTAACAGAGCCCAGTATATGCTTGATTTTCACTGCTGACACAGGAGTTTGCATTTGCCTCTCTTGAACTCCACGATTCTTCCATCCTCTTGTTTGCTGAGATCCCTGTGAATAACAGCTCAGCCCTCCAGCATATCAATCACTCCACCCCACCCAGTTTATATCACCCAAAGCCCCAGCAAGTGTGTGTTCCAGCTCATTGTCCAGGTCAATGATAAATGTGTTACATGGCTTTGTGATAGATTGACTGTGGCTGGACGCCAGGTTCCCACCAAAGCCACGCTATCACTCCCCTCCTCAGATGGACAGGGGAGAGAGAATGTAATGAAGGGCTCATGGGTCAACATAAGGACAGGGAGAGATCACTCACTAGTTACCATGAACTGCTCTTGTGTGAGTCCCTTCCATGGGGTGCAGTCCTTCAGGAACAAGTTGCTCCAACATGGGTATGCTACAGGGTAACAAGTCCTGCCAGAAATCCTGCTCCAGCATTGACTCCTCTCCACAGGATCACAGGTCCTGTCAGAAACCTACTCCAGTGTGGATTCCTCTCCATGGGACCACAGGTCCTGTCAGAAACCTACTCCAGTATGGACTCCTCTGTGGGACCACAGGCCTTGTCAGGAGCCTGCTCCAGTGTAGGCTTACCACAGGGCTGCAATCTCCTTTGGGTATCCACCGGCTCTGGTGTAGGCTTCTCCACAGGCTGCAGGTGGGTGGGGATATCTGTTCTACCACGGACCTCCATGGGCTGCAGAGGCACTGCTGCCTCACCATGGTCTGCACCAGGGGCTGCAGTGGAATCTCTGCTCTGGCACCTGGAGCATCTCCTCCCCTTCTTCTCCACTGACTTTGGTGTCTGCAGAGCTGTTGCTCTCATATTTCTCACTCCTCTGCTGCTGTTTCTGCAGTGGTTTTTTCCCCTTAAATCTGTCATCCCAGAGGTGCTACCACCATTGGCTGATGCGTTCAGCCTTGGCCAGCAGTGGGTCCATCTTGGAGCTGGCTGGTGTTGGCTCTGTAGGATATGGGGGAAGTTCACAGCACCTTCCTGTAGAAGAACACTGTAGCCTCCCTGCTACCAAAACCTTGGCATGAAAATCCAATACACATTGAATTATTAACCGCTACTCTCTGATCCCAGCAGTCCAGCCAGTTTTTCACTACCCTTGCAGTCTACTCATCCAGTCCACATCTCCTCAGTTTAGCTACCAGTACACTACAAAAGACAGTGTTGAAAGTCTTATCTTGCTTCAGATAAGCTACATCTGTTACTCTCCTTTCATCCACAGAGCCAGCCATTTCATCATAGAAGGCAATCAGGTTGGTCAAGGATGATTTAACTTTGGTAAATCTCTGCTGGCTGATTCCAGTCATCCTTCTGTCCTTCATGGGTCTGAAATGTGGAGGATTTGTTCCTTCATTTTACCAGAAGCTGACCATGCTGTAGATCTTCCTTCTTGATTTTTTTAAAAATATTGATGTGATGCTTGTCTTTAACCAGCAACTGGGGAGTTCCCCCAGTTGCCACAGCCTTTCAAAGGTGACAAAGAGGAGCCTCACAAACACATCAGCTGTCTCAACTTCTATGGCTTCATCTTTTCTGGTCCCATGTCCAGAAATACTTAAATTCTTCCTAATTTGTTCTTCCTGTGGGATGGGTGGTGCATCAGTCCCCACAATTTGCTACTAGGCTCAGAGACCTGACCTTGGCAGTAAAAAACAAGGCAAAGAAGACATTAAGTACTCCAGTTTTTTCTATACAATTTGTCACTACATCCTTTCCATCTTGCCTGCACTATTTAGCAGCGAGCTTACATTTTTCTTCACCTTTCTTTCAGGGCTGCTTATCTGTAGAAGCTCTTCTTGTTGTCCTCTATGTTACTTGGTGGTTTTGACCCCAGCTGTGTGGCTTTCCTAATTGAACTCTTGAATTCCTGGCTGATGCTGCTAGATTTCCTGCTAGCCTCCTTTCTATGTCTTAGCTCAGCTAGGACATCCCTCTTCAGCCAATCTGGCTTCCGGCCATATCTGCCCATCTTCTTGTACAATCACAATGGGCCATTCTAGTGCTTCAAGGAGATTTGATTTGAAGACCCACTCTTTTTTTTCTTTCTTGGCTCCCCAGTTATTCCTGCAGACCAATTCCCTGACCAACCTGAAGTCCACTCCCTGAAGTTCAGGTCTTCACCATGTACCTTCCTTGCTTCCCTTACCATCTTAAATTCAACCTGTTTTCCCACTTCTTTTTAGGCTTTGATTTGCATACTTTGATGAACCTGCTTAGAAACCTTTCTCAATAGCAAGACTATTGGGAAAGATGCTCTTACCTTTCTTTCTTATGCTGAGGCCATCACTTCCCACCAGTCCTCACTCCCAGAAGATAATCCATGGACATAGAAGCCAAAGGCTCTCCCTATGACACCAGCCTCACTGGCTTTGATCTGCATAATACCTCATCTCCTTTTGAGCCCATGTCCTTAACTGGTAGGGTCAAAGAGGAACACCACCTTGGCCCTTTACCACAGCTCAGAGCACAGCAGTTGTCTTTGATCTGCTCCAGGTCTCTTTTGACAGCAACACTTGTGCCCAGATGGGTAAGCAGACGTACACAGTAACAGTGAAAAGGCAGTAATAAATAGCAATAATCCTAAGACACTGTTGGTCCTTCTGTGGTGTCCCACACCAGGGCCCAGGACAAGCAATCAGCATCCTGACAGGTGCTCTGACTTGCAGGTGGGTACTCTGGCCCCTAGAGAAGGAAGTCTTTTAAATAAAAATAAAATTAGTAGAGAAATTTAAAGAAGTGCATTCCTTGTTTCATCTCATATTGATTATTATTACTCTTTCTGTTTGTCTTTTTTTCCTGAACCCATAATAGTGTAGTTTCCTTGATAACTTATTGGGAAGGGCATGTTTATAAAGACTCAGCTTAGCTTACTCATTCTCCTTCATCTATCTTTTTGTGGAACAGCTGATAGATAACTCCCTAATTATTGTTTATTAATGGTAGAAATTCACTGACCCACATTCTCACAGTCATTCTCCATGTTTGTTTTAAATATTACATCCTTATTCTCTGTAATCGCAGCTGATTATCCTGGGAAAAGCAAATGCTGATGAACAGCTCTACCACTTTGTGCTTCTGCTCCCCGGGACTCACAAGAACTGGTTTGTTTCATCAGGCTGTTTCAACACCTCCTCTTTTGGATAACTTTTCATGGTACAGTGCAAGGTTTAGATTCATCTGGAAGGAGGACAGAGCTGATGGCTGCACAGAGGCTGATGGTTTTCACAGGATCTATATTATAGACCCTGTGTAATATACAGGAGGAAGAAGTGACTGGTAAACGTAACTATGAACAGACAGTTTCAATTTCCTAGTAATGCTCCTGTATTATCGGCAGATACATAAGAACAGTTACGCTTTTAATTACATCTGGTCAGCTTAATATTTAATTGCAGATTCTTTAGCACCCAACTAGGTTATAGAAGACTGGATAGCTGTTGGATTTGTCACAGAATGCTCATATCCCATAGCAATTTAATCA
This sequence comes from Eulacestoma nigropectus, assembly GCA_013397775.1. Classification (NCBI taxonomy): domain Eukaryota; kingdom Metazoa; phylum Chordata; class Aves; order Passeriformes; genus Eulacestoma; species Eulacestoma nigropectus. The sequence goes on along the minus strand of VZTE01006250.1, from coordinate 2,161,520 downwards.
GCTGTGCTTACATTTCATTCTTTAGCACATTGGCTTTAGACTGTAAATTGCTGAAGATAGAGAGCACCTTCCTTCATGTTTGTCCATGTCCCAGCCCATCTGTTAGGGGGTATGAGCCATTATACGTAACTGGTAATTATGTATTTAACTTTCAGGGTTATTGATTTAGTAATATACCCGAATCTCTATGAAATAATAAATTTTAAACTTCCTGGTAGTTTCTGCCTTCCTTCTTAAAATTAAAAGAGAAAGATCCTATCCTAACTTAAGCCATGCTGGCTGATAGATCTCCATGAGAATATGATGAAAATATAATAGAATGCCATTGCTGATTTAGTCAAATAAATTAAAAATTATTCTTTAAGGTGACAAATCAATTTCAACCTAGGTAATAATCAAAAATTTAGACCAGAGAAGAACATGACCTATACTTTGCTTTTGGGCAAGCATGAAAGTGTAGCAGTACTATGCACGCTAACCAATGCAAAACTCGAAAGCAAGAGAAACAAAGCCATAAAATATTAGCCTGGAAATATATACATTTCAGCCAAGCTATATCTACTCAGGAAAACATAAGTACATCTTGATATTAAGCAGTAAATTAACAATTTGTCAGTATTATATTCCCAATGCCTCATGATTATGTTAATTTGTGGTGTTTTTCTAATTGAATTAATTTATGGTCTTATTAGTATACCTTTAAATTGTGACTACATGAGAACAAAGTGCTAGAATTCACATCCTTTTCTTTTTTTCCTTTTAATCAAACTCCAGAAGAGGCTGGAGCCTGTGCTGCACAGCACTGATGCTGCCAATCAGTGGCATTCTGCTCCCATGAGAAGCAGCATGTCCTTCCTCCCTCCTCCTTTCCCACCAAGATGGGAAAGAAAAAAAGGAGCCACAACATGGAATGTTCTGTCCTCTAAGTAGCATCCACAGCATTTGTTTCAGACTAGTTATATAGTCTGTTTTCTCATAGCTATTTTATCTTCCCCTCTTACAGTTTCAGGGAGGAAAAAAACTACTTATTGAAAAACCTCAGATGCCAAATAAATGCCATATTGAACTAATGTTGACATAGCACACATAAAGTGTTTTACAGATAGTAGTGCTCAGCTTGAGACCAACCTCTGAATCTTTATTTTAACTCTTTAGGCAAACTGGCAAGTCCAAAGACTGAGAGCTTTGAGGGAACTGTAAGATGAAAAATGCACAGAGGAAACACTCATTTTTACAAGTGGGCAGAAGAACAAAATACTTGGATACTCAGAGCAAGAATGAAGTGAGTTGTAGGTGTTGTCTTGGCTTTGTACTGACACTGCATTTCAATAAAAGATAGTTATCATTAAAGAAAAGTAACATTGGATTGTCATTAACAGAATGAGAAAAGCACTTGGCAGGTAACAGAGAAGAAAACTCCTGAAAGAAATGTTTTCTGTGAGACTTTCTGTGAACTGATTGCAGAAGGAATAAAAACTACTGCCATGCATGTATTAGCAAGAATAAGAGGGATATTCAACATTGGGAACTCCTGAACATTTCATAACTGAAATCTATTTGGCTATCTGCCTGAACTTATGGGCTGAACCTAGCATTGAAACCAAACAGGGCACTCTCACTCTTAGCATCACGATGGGAACATTATGTGGAGGTAGTAACTGATGCAGAAGTAGTTCACTTGTATGTTAAAAAAACCTACAATGGCTCTGGTTAGCACTGTAAAATTTCATGTTAAAGTCAAACACCACATGCTACACCTTGGCCTCGCTGTGGGACACTTCTAATGGGTGAGCACCGAAGTTATAAAAACCCATGGATTATATACATGACTTATTTTGCTTGCTTCCCTTGAGCTGTAAGATTCTAATGCAAAAGACTCTTTAAAGACCCAAAGATGGGTTGTAGGACTCTTTGAGTAGCTGACAGGAGGTGTGTGGGTAGCAGGGACGTCTGTATGACACTTTTCATCTATGCAAATATATAAGCAACTCCAAGGCTCAGATAAATTTCTGGCATTCTACAGCAAAAACAATAATAAGAAACCATGCTAATATTGAATTGATTAATTGAACATGCTAATTTCCCATTAAAAATTCTACCCACACCTATCTACTGTGGAATACTCAGTTTACAGAATAAAAATCTTAAGAGTATCAATGGGTTTGGCAGAACTATTCATGAATAACTGGGTTATAAATTAAGCCAAAGCTAATAGAAAAATGAAGGTGAAATCTTGACCCTGATAAGAGTCACATCTGTTTTTGACTTATCTGATCAATAACTAGTACCTAAGAGATGGGCATTGCATGCTTTCAAGACAGGTATTAGCTCATAGATGAACCTAAATACCAAAGATGCCAAATTGAACCATGATGGGAACCAGGCAACTTAAAATAAGACCAAAAGCATCCAACACACAAATCTAAATTGCTGCCTGAAGTAACTACACAGCGCGTACAAGAACAAATTCAGAGCATGAGGTTATGTAAATTCACCCCCACTCCAAAATGTCCTCAGAGCTTGAGGTGCTTCCATCTACTTGAGCTGCAGTGCCTGTGTGCTCCCCTGTGTGTGCCCCCAGGCAATCCAGCCATGAGGGCCGCCAGACAGACCAGGGTAAGTCACGGCAACTGGCACGCCAATAATGATTGCCCTTTGAGCCTGAGTAATGTTTTGCCCCACCTACCAGGTACATAAGGCAATCCCAGAAATGCTTGACTTCCAAATTTACTTCTCGGTTGAAGCTCACATCACTGTCTCTTGCTTCCAGATTCCTTAGTCCTACTCTCTGTCAAGCTGTCACCATTTTTCCAAAGTCTTTCCCTGTGACATGGAGTTGCTTACCTTTAAGGGGTTTGCCCTGCCATTTGTTTTAAGGGTGTCTTTGCTTGCCTGGTTTCCTACATCTTGCTCTTGCTACAGTTCTGGCTGCCACGTTCCTGAACTAATTTGCTCCTAGCCTTGGCTTTTCCTGGTTGTAATATTTAGTTGCATTTTCCAGGCTGTCTTTAACTCCCAGGGGTGATCACCCACATCTCGCCATGTCTGATAATTTACTGAGGACATTAATTTATGCTTTTTTTTTCCAAGGCATGGAATGGCACTCACTCCTCTTTTCAGGCGTGGTCAGGGAACCTCTAGTCTCTTGTTGGGCCAGAAAACAAACATTAGTGGTGATATGACTGTGAGATAGAATGTATTCTTGTAGGTAGGATATTCCTAAATAAAGGCTACCATTTCCATCACTATTTCTACATCATACCTGGAACTCCTGGAAAAAAAAGGAAGCCAATATAGTATTTTGTACAGAGCCTGCTGTTACTGCATAAGTTAAATAAGATCCAAACATGCAACCACAGGGAGCCCCAGCAGAGAGTCAGGCCAAGCAATACCTAGTTTTTAGCTCCTTGTCGGGCTTAGGCAAGAAGCAGGCACCTGACACTCAGTCCTGTGAAGACTGAGGCAACTCTGAGCATGTGGGGAAGTGAATCCCTAAGTACCTGGGGCACTTTCAAGACAAACAGGGAGGCAACCCTGGAATTTAAGTGCCCACAGGGTTAGGTGTCAAATGAATGTGGGATTTCAGGACCATAGTTTGGGACTTACGTGTTTTATGTGGGACACAGGCAGGATTTTGGCCCATGTCCTTTACTGCTGTTCTACCACCAACTCCAAAGTGCGGGAATCCAAAGCAGTCTTCATATATTCTGACAGTGAATTATCTGAATCTCAAATGTTTGCATGCATGCACCATTTCTGAAGGAAATTTCACACCTCTACTATATTGGAAAAGAAAAAAATTATTTGATGACAAAGTTGATGATAATCTTTTCCTATTTTTCTGTAATTTGTGTATGGGCTTTAGATTGGAGGTTTGTTTGTTTGTTTCAGAGCTATTGCAATAGTTTTATATTAGAACAGTGATTGTTTCTGTTTTGAAACAATAAAAAGGGAGAATCAATTATTTGAATAGTGTTATCTCAACCTGTGTGTTAGCTGATTTCTGTAACAACTTCAAAGATACTGAGTCTGTATTTATCGGATTATCTTTGTAACTCCAATATTAGCATGATTCAGTTTGGGGGTTTTTTTTTGGTTTTTTTTAAAATCTCACATAGAGGTTGCAGTCAAGCTAGATGGATATTGAGTATGGCAAAGTCTAATCTAGATACTCAATCATCTTCTTTTTCACCATGCTGGAATGATACCAAACAGGAGAAGGATGGTTTGTTGCATAATACCTTTCTAAGGTATGAAGTACTATGAACTGTTGCAAAATTGTGTTGGTTCAGATAAAGCTAGACTGACTTGTTCTGTTGCATGTGCCTGGATTAAACTGACATAAACTGGCTGCTGACATAAACATGACGATCATTTAAAGTTTCCTAAATGACTGGCTAATTCTTACGAATGTCTACCTTAACTAATGGTCTTAAAAATGTCTTTCCTGAATTAAGAGATCCAAACCTTCTACATCAGTCAGGTACAACTAAAAGTACTGGGCCTCCACAGATCTGTTTGAATCAAAATCAAACATTGTTCTGACACTGCCATATTTAACAACCAGACTTTAATTTTGCCCAAAGTTTGAAAAATATTAACAACCAAACCCCTTCACTTGTGTATCAGGATTTTTTAGGGTATGTTAGCACTGAAGCACAAATGTCAGATACCTCAAGGCTTTGTGGAATGCACATTTCTTAAATGTGTCTCTCCAGAGAGATATGTAACTATGCACATTTTCCAGGTACTCTTTGGTGCTAATACTAATGCAGACCTGCCAATCTAAGAGGATTTGAAAAAACGTGTGCCTTGCACTTCTCCCTTTTCACTCTTCTGCCATTTAAACTGTATGTTTTCAGGCCAAACACATCTTTTTTTTTTTTTTTTGTGTGGAATGAAGTATCACAGGTCTGCTGAACATATCCTCGTCTGCCTGGTCTGCCATAAACTCAAGGTAGAGTGGCAGCAAGAAGACATATCACAACTACAGTGGCCCAGACTCTTTTCTCTCCAGTACTGTTTAGGTGGTGGTTCATCAATATCAATTAATTATCTTTGCTCTGGCACAACAGAATCCAAATCACAACTGACACCTAAATGGAAATGTAGCACATAGTAATATATTTATCCAGCTTCTTCAATGGTGAATGTCAGAAAATGCCACGGTTATGACACCTGTGGTTCTCTAGTCAAGGACATAGAAAGAAGTAATTTTAGGCTAAAATAAGAAAAGAGGTACAGCTATTTGAATCTTTACAGTGTCTACCTAGTGTCCAAAAATCCCATCCAGATATAGCAGACAGGACTTTCTGCTTTGTTCCTAGCCATCCGTCAAGGACAGCATCTACCTGCCATCAGGTCTCCTGCCTCTGTCCTCAGAAATACTTAAAATCCAAATGGACATGGTCCTGAATAGCCTGCTCTTGCTGACTCTGCTTGAGCAGGGGGCTGCACTAGACAACCTTCAGAGGTTCCTTCCCACCTCAAGTGTTTTGTGATTCTACAATTTTCATGCTTAGACAGATTGCTTTACTGAAACTGACTTTTTTCTCAATCTCTTATGTAGTTCCTGAGGGTACAACTATCCTTCTTTACTGTTCTGCGCAATTTTGGCATGAGACATTTTTAACTTAGGGAAAAATCACTTTTTTTAAAGGTTATTCTGTTTAGTTAATCACCAACCAAATAAGTTACAACTCAGAAAAGAACTGAATCTGCCCCTCAAACAGGTGTACACATTGCTCGGCGTAAAACAGTAGCATAGGTAAGACTTAGCTGCTCAGCCAACTCCTCCGTACTTTGTGTTCCCCTGCCTTGCTCACATCCTTGTCCTGCCATAAAAAACCAGCATTAATTGATATCCATCAATTTACGTAGTGTTTGCCAGTTATTGGCTGATTATGACCATTGCACAACGAAGCACTTAACATTTTTCCAGAATATAGACTTCTAACATTTTTATTTTGTCATCTTAGTATTTTTAGCAGACAATTACAGCATCCATGTCCCATCAGTAGCAAGCAAAAATCAGAACCAAAACCACAAGCGCCCTAAAAGCTCCTTACATCAGACAAATGCGTGCTTGTTAGATGTCATTTAGGACAGACGGTATCCGTCAGCGCACAACAGTGTTTCCTAAGGAAAGCTGGACCTCAGGGTCATTTCAGAGAAGATTCCTAAAAGCGCCGAGGAACAGATGGGATCACCAGGGCCTGGCAGGGGCTAGTCACGATACGACCTGACAAGGTCCTCCCCGCTGCAAGGTGCCTCAGCCTGACCCTTCCCGCGGGAGCGGCCCTGCCTCCCTATGGAATCCCTTCCTCGTCCTCCTCAGCGGGGTAACGAGCCGGCAGGGCGGTCAGAGCCAATTTATTCTCAGGGAGAGGGATAAGCAGCTAATTAATTAATGTGGCGGGCAGCGAGACAAAAAGCAGCGCTGCAAGGTCTGGGGTGTGCTGGCTCCTGAGCCCCTCGGCTGTACAGCTGACTTTCTTCATTCATGTTTTTCGCCTTAAATCAGGAGGGGCTGGGGGGCGGCCGCGGGAGGATGCGGAGCCCGCGGGCGGGCACACAGCCTTTCCCCGCGCCTTGCACAAGTGTCCGGGGCGCGGGGCACACCTCAGGGTTAGCAGAAAACAACAACAAGATAATGGCCCCTAATGCGCACCCTGCGCACGGATCACACGTGGGCCGCTCCCTTCCTGTGCGAGCGGCGGGGAGCCCGCCTG